>OX402540.1:11039695-11045042 GCA_948098885.1 Drepanosiphum platanoidis | reverse complement strand
CAAACCTAACCTAACCTAACCTAACCTACCCTAACCTAACCTAACCTAACCTAACCTAACCTACCTAACCTACCTAACCTAACCTAACCTAACCTAACCTAACCTAACCTAACCTAACCTAACCTAACCTAACCTAACCTAACCTAACCTAACCTAACCTAACCTAACCTAACCTAACCTAACCTAACCTAACCTAACCTAACCTAACCTAACCTAACCTAACCTAACCTAACCTAACCTAACCTAACCTAACCTAACCTAACCTAACCTAACCTAACCTAACCTAACCTAACCTAACTAACCTACCTAACCTAACCTAACCTAACCTAACCTAACCTAACCTAACCTAACCTAACCTAACCTAACCTAACCTAACCTAACCTAACCTAACCTAACCTAACCTAACCTAACTACCTAACCTAACCTAACCTAACCTAACCTAACCTAACCTAACCTAACCTAACCTAACCTAACCTAACCTAACCTAACCTAACCTAACCTAACCTAACCTACCTAACCTAACCTAACCTAACCTAACCTAACCTAACCTACCTAACCTAACCTAACCTAACTAACCTAACCTAACCTAACCTAACCTAACCTAACCTAACCTAACCTAACTAACCTAACTAACCTAACCTAACCTAACCTAACCTAACCTAACCTAACCTAACCTAACCTAACCTAAACCTAACCTAACCTAACCTAACCTAACCTAACTAACCTAACCTAACCTAACCTAACCTAACCTAACCTAACCTAACCTAACCTAACTAACCTAACCTAACCTAACCTAACCTAACCTAAACCTAACCTAACCTAACCTAACCTAACCTAACCTAACCTAACCTAACCTAACCTAACCTAACCTAACCTAACCTTAACCTAACCTAACCTAACCTAACCTAACCTAACCTAACCTAACCTAACCTAACCTAACCTAACCTAACCTAACCTAACCTAACCTAACCTAACCTAACCTAACCTAACCTAACCTAACCTAACCTAACCTAACCTACTAACCTAACCTAACCTAACCTAACCTAACCTAAACCTAACCTAACCTAACCTAACCTAACCTAACCTAACCTAACCTAACCTAACCTAACCTAACCTAACCTAACCTAACCTAACCTAACCTAACCTAACCTAACCTAACCTAACCTAACCTAACCTAACCTAACCTAACCTAACCTAACCTAACCTAACCTAACCTAACCTAACCTAACCTAACCTAACCTAACCTAACCTAACCTAACCTAACCTAACCTAACCTAACCTAACCTAACCTAACCTAACCTAACCTAACCTAACCTAACCTAACCTAACCTAACCTAACCTAACCTAACCTAACCTAACCTAACCTAACCTAACCTAACCTAACCTAACCTAACCTAACCTAACCTAACCTAACCTAACCTAACCTAACCTAACCTAACCTAACCTAACCTAACCTAACCTAACCTACTTTTTTTTTTTTTTTTTTTTTTTTTTTATGTTTGAACCGAGGACCGGGGAGGAAATTAACCGTTGGTATTACTTCTCCCCGGCCCCCATCGTTTATTGCAAAAAGTCACACATTTAATCTTAATGGGTGACGTACGGCCAATCCCCGCACGTCGTCCCTCACAATTGCTAGTTTCCTACGAGGAGCCCGGAGCCAATCTCCCCGTGACTCCCCTTACACTATTAGATTGTTCGGTTCTCTCTCCGCTCTTTGCCTGTCACGTTCTTCCTCCTCTCGCCTCCTCTGCACTAGGTTGACAAAGCCCTGCACCGCGTCCCAATCCTTGTTGACTGCCAGCATCGTGCCCACCGCCGTCCTTGGATCGAACTCCCTGCCGATCTCGACCTCCAATGAACGCCTCTCCTTGTTCCAGCGGTCGCACCGGAAGAATACGTGGTCGGCATCGTCTCTGGCCGCCCCGCAATCAACACAGTCCGGCTGGTCTCTTCTTTTTCTCTTGCTGAGATATTCTCCAAAACACCCGTGGCCGCTCAACAATTGGGTCAGGTGGAAGTCGACCAGTCCGTGGCGTCTGTTACACCACGCTTCAAGGTCTGGGATGAGCATCTTGGTCCAGACTCCCGTCTCGGCTGCATCGTTTCTTTCCTTCCACCGTGCCATGGTCCTGCCCCTCACCTCACCTCGGTTGGCCCCGCGATCGGCGTACAGCTCGTCCCTTTCCAATGCTAGGAGGTCAATTGGAGGGATGGCCGCTATTATATTGGCTGCTGTGTATGACACCGTCCTGTACGCGCAGCAGCTCCTGATGGCCGCTCTCCTCTGGACCTTCAGCAACCGGTCCGCGTAGCTTTTTGAGTACTTCATGCATTCCGCCCATACCGGCGCCCCATATAGGAGGACCGAATGTACCACGCTGATCAGCAATCTCCTCCTCGGCTCTTTGGGTCCACCGATGTTCGGCATGAGTCTCGACAAGGCCTGGAGCACCTTGTCACCTTTGTCCGCAGTTGTCTTGATATGGTCTTTGAACATTAGCTCGTCGTCCACGATAATGCCCAGGTACTTTATCGATCGGCTGGTCGCTATTTTCACTTCGTCGATCAGGATCTCGGGAACCCTGTCCTTGTATTTTCGTCGGAACATGACCGCTTCCGTTTTATGTACTGCGAGCTCCAGTCCCAAATTTTTTATAGTATCAACCACTATACGCAGCGAGTCGTTGATGCATACCTCAGCCGCTTCGCTCGTTCTGCCGGTTGCAACCACCAATGTGTCGTCCGCGAAGCCGATCATCGATGCTCCCTCTGGAAGCTGCGTTCTCAGCACTTGGTCGTATGTTATATTCCACAATAGCGGCCCGATTACTGAGCCCTGCGGGACTCCGCACGTGACGTTAACACTCACTGCTTCACCGTCGGAGCAGGCGACTTCCACCGTCCGATTGCTGAAATAGTCCTGCATCAATCTTCTAACGTACTGAGGCACTTCCCATCGATCGAGCGCCTCCACCACTCGTCCCCAACCAATGGAATTGAACGCATTTTTGACGTCCAAGCTGACTGCTACACACATGTCGTAGTTGTTCATCGACCGCAGCGCTGTTTCTCTCAGCACGATTGCTGCATCAGTAGTTGACCTCCCTTGTCTGAATCCATACTGGCACGGTGATAGTCCACCCTTTGCATCTATTTGCTGCTGTATCCTCCTGGCCACTAGATACTCAAACAGCTTGCCGACATCGCTAAGTAAGCATAGAGGCCTATAGGACGAGGGCTCCCCTATAGGTTTGTCACCTTTTCTCAACAGCACGAGCCTCGCTATCTTCCAGCTCCTAGGATAGGTGCCGGAGGCCAGACAGTTGTTGTACAAATCCAGCAGCCACCCCGGATTGATTGAATGGACCGCCGCCAGCAATGTGGTGTTTATGCCATCCGGTCCAGGCGCCTTCTTTCTTTTCTTGATTCGCGCGACTCCGATGCCCAGCTCTTCAGCCGTGAACGGTACCGCTGGTTCGGTGGTGGGCACCGGATCCCCAACGTCAGTATTCCTTGAGGGGAACAGCCCGTTTGTCACACTTCTTAACGTCGCCGCCTCCATGTGGGCCGTCGCAGGTGGTCCTCCCAGTCTTTTGAGGACAGTTCTGTACGGCTTACCCCACGGGTCCCCGTCCACCATCTTGATCATTTCGTCCCAACACTTTGCTTTGCTCCTCAGGATCGCGGTTTTAAGTGCCCTCCTCGCTTCTCTGAATGCCAGTAGAGTGGCCTCCGGTAACGGCCGTTCGCTCGTGGGAGCTCCATTCCTCCTTGCCGCGCGTGATGCGGCCCTCCTTAGCTCTCTTTTTCTTGTGTTGCACACTGACCGCAGGGCTGCAATTTCGCCATTCCACCAGTAGGCGGGTGGTTTGCAGTCCCTGGGTGTTCTTTTTTGTGGTATTGCAAGGTCGGCAGCCATGGACACTCTCCGCTCGAACTCCTCTGCTGCCCCGTGAAGGTCCAGGTCCACTGTGCTGGTATCTGTCCATTCGGCGATGATGAGCCCCGCCCTGAACAGGTCCAGGTCCACGCCCCTAGTCGTGTCCCATCTTCGCACAGGAGCTGCAGGTGTTGTCGCTCTCGGCCCTGTAAGTAGTCGGAAGTCTATCGACTGGTGGTCGGATCCGTTGTCATTATCCTTGTCCACTTTCCAGTCCACGGCTCGTGGCGCCAGCGCTTCTGATGCGAAGGTGACATCGACAATAGATCCTAGTCCTCTGCCAACGAACGTAGGCTCCGCTCCCTCGTTCAGCACGACCATTGACAACGCGTCCATCAGCGCGACCAGCTCATCCCCTCTCGGACACGTCTGCCAGTCGCCCCAAGCCGCCGACCTCGCGTTGAAGTCACCGGCCACGATGACTTTGGCGCTAGGACCCAGGCTCCTCACGCTGACCTCCAGCCTCTGTAAAAAATCTTCGAAGTGGGAAAGTGTATGCCGCGGGGAGACGTAACAGCTGTAGACATATACGTCACCCTGTAGTCTAGCCGCCACAAACTCCTCGTCCCTCGCTGTAATTGCCACCGTAACTTTGCTGTTGAACACACCGATCGCCGCTCTTCCTGTGTCGGAGTCGACCAGCCATCCTCCCTCGCCATGTGACACTCCATGTGGGTCGGACGCCAACACAGCATCCAGCTTGTCTTCCGTCACCGACTGCATCAGGAGGTCCTGGGCCTGCCTACAGTGGTTCAGGTTGACCTGCCTAAACTTTAGAGCGCCGGCTCCGGATCGGCAATGCCCTTCCGGGGCTCCTCCTTGTCCTTGCTCGCCTCTCTTGCTGGTGCGTCACAGTTGGCCAGTTTGTGGCCCGGCATGAGGCACCGAAAACAGCAATCTTTTCTGTCAGGCCCCTTGCACTCCGCCGCCAGGTGACCCGCCTCGAGGCATCTGAAACATCTAGGCCGGTAGGCCTCCAGTACCTTGATTTTGCAGTACGTCCACCCGATCTTTAGTCTGCCTTTTTTCTGTAGGTCCCTCGCTTCTATGGTTGTCACTTCCGTCCTAGCAAAACTGGTACCACCCGCTCCCGGCTTGATCTTGACTTGGAGGTTTCTCTCTGGAAGGCCGCGTTCTCCATTCAGCGCCGTTTTGATGTCATCCTCGTCTATCCACTCGGGGATGCCAAGGATGAGGACTGGCTGCGTCTTTTCCGGTCTCCCGATTCTTGCATCTTCTCCTAGTTTTGCCCTGAGGTCCTGGGCGAGTAAGTCTGCTTTGTCCGCTCCCCCTTTAACCTCAAAGAGGACGGCTCCCGACTTTGTTTTCCTCACACCGCTTATTTCTACTCCCAGCTCTTGCAGCTTAACCTCCTTGGTGACTCTCGCCATGACCGCGGCGTAA
>OX402540.1:10844695-11037195 GCA_948098885.1 Drepanosiphum platanoidis | reverse complement strand
CTAACCTAACCTAACCTAACCTAACCTAACCTAACCTAACCTAACCTAACCTAACCTAACCTAACCTAACCTAACCTAACCTAACCTAACCTAACCTAACCTAACCTAACCTAACCTAACCTAACCTAACCTAACCTAACCTAACCATCTTGATCATTTCGTCCCAACACTTTGCTTTGCTCCTCAGGATCGCGGTTTTAAGTGCCCTCCTCGCTTCTCTGAATGCCAGTAGAGTGGCCTCCGGTAACGGCCGTTCGCTCGTGGGAGCTCCATTCCTCCTTGCCGCGCGTGATGCGGCCCTCCTTAGCTCTCTTTTTCTTGTGTTGCACACTGACCGCAGGGCTGCAATTTCGCCATTCCACCAGTAGGCGGGTGGTTTGCAGTCCCTGGGTGTTCTTTTTTGTGGTATTGCAAGGTCGGCAGCCATGGACACTCTCCGCTCGAACTCCTCTGCTGCCCCGTGAAGGTCCAGGTCCACTGTGCTGGTATCTGTCCATTCGGCGATGATGAGCCCCGCCCTGAACAGGTCCAGGTCCACGCCCCTAGTCGTGTCCCATCTTCGCACAGGAACCTAACCTAACCTAACCTAACCTAACCTAACCTAACCTAACCTAACCTAACCTAACCTACATACGATGATATAATAACTGGAAAAAAAAAATGTTATCCGAATAACGTAGAAATCACAGAATCAGGATGCAAAATTCCATTGCAAGATCTCTTGGACCACACAACTAATCGAATCATACAAATCCCACAACATATTAGACCAATTGAATCACATATGAATAATTTAGAAATGTTATACAAGGGGGGGTGTGATGATAGCAGTGGTCAGTCTCAATATAGAATAAATTTTAATCAACCAAATTCACCATCATCTACTGATCATGACATTTTTTTATGTTCTCAATCGTACCACTTCAATTACGCGTAGTAGAAGATAATATTGCACTAAATCCATTAAATAATAAAGCATCCTTTTTAACTATGATGTGTAAAATCCATTTTTTTTTTTTTTTTTTTCTGAATAAATCTTACAAAATTAAAAATTTGAACGAAAATAAATTATCGTAAAAAAAAAAAATTATAATTTTTAAAATTTTTTTTAAAATATCAAAAATGTTAAAAATAATGGGTTGAAATAAAAAAAATATTGTCAAATTTGGATTTGTTGCCTTCGAATACATATGTTTTGATTAAATAGTAATATCTGATAAATTAAAGATGATATAAATTTCGGCAAGCTAAAATTACATTTCAGACCACTGTGCGACGGCGGGATATTCAAATCGAGAAATTCGAAAACGGCAATTTTGGAGCCACGGTAACTCGGAGGGGGGGACCCTTAGAAAAAATCGGTTCAGAGCGTTTCCCGAACTCGCCACGGGTAACTAGGGGGCGCTCAAATCGCGATCCCAGGGCCACGGGAAGTTTCGAAACTTTTCCTCCTCGGGGGGGGGAAAAAATTCGCGCACCGGTCCAGAGACTCTAGGTAGGCAACCGATCGCGCACGGCTGCACGCCAGGTTGCGTCCACCCGGTTTGCTCAAATTAGAAATATGGAGAAATTGACAAATATTTGAAATGAAATTCTTAACAATTTTAAATTTAAAAAAAAAAAAAAAAAAAAAAAAAAAACATCTAAAAATCAGAAAATTTACGACGAAAAGATTGTTTCGCCCTTAGATTGGAAGATTTTATGGAAATTTTAGAGAAATTGAATCAAATTGGTGGAAAAATAATTTTAAAAATTCCAAGAATAATTTGCGAAAACGACGGATCAATGTGTAATTGAAAATTTGAAAATTTGAAAAAAAAAAAAAAAATGAAAAAATTTGACCAATTCTAAATAATTTCGTTTAAATTTGTTAGGATAGGTTTTTTAAAAGTTAAATAAGTTAAATTGATTTATAATAAAATTAATTAAAATCTTTAATTTTTTTTAAAATTCGGTTCGATATTCAAAAGTCTCAGAATTTAATGGTCGAATATTATTTTTAAATTTTGGAATATTGAGTAAAATTAAGAGTAATCAAGTTAAATATGAAAAACAGTGAAAGGGGAAAAAGCATCGAAAAAATTGAGGTTTGTCGATTAAAAGTGAAGAAATGTGAAGAAAACTTTTATGAAAATAATCCGCGAATATTGAATAATATTTCAAGACGGAAATTTAAAGAAATGTTCAATTAAAGAGAAAAATTATACGAGAAATTTACGAATCAAATGATATTATTGACTAAAAGAGACTGAAAATTATTGCATTATTAATGAGTTTTAAATTAAATTTCCCATAATAATTTTTAAAAATAAAAATAAAATTGAGATAAAAAAATAGGACACGAAAATCGACGATATTTGAAAAATTTGAATTCTATCCATAAAATTATGAAAAATGAAATTTTGAATAATAAAAAAAAAAATAAAAAGTATAATTTCTTGAAAATATATTAATATCGAATTACGTTAAACCGAGGATTAATTAATTGTTATTATGAAAATGAATGTGAAAATGGAGGGTGAATATAACGCGAAAAATTGAATAAATTTGAGGACGTTCAAGAGAAATTATGGAAAATTTAAACGAGTAAATAAGAAAAATAAAATTTGCGATGATTTGATCAATGAGAAATTGAATCAAGTCGATAAAGTCGATAATTGATAATAAAAGGATTAAAAGATTTCATAAATAATTTTAAAAAAATTCAAGAATAAATACGACAGAAAATTAAATTTGAGAAAAATTCTAAAATATTTTGTTTCAATTAATGTAAATTTTGTTTAAAAACAACTTGAAAAGAGATTGAAAAAAGATTAATTCGATTATCATAATTTTTTTAAAATTTATTTAGAGCATAAAATATGACGGAAATTATTTAGAGTGGAAGAACGAATCGTATAAATTTAAATTTGAACAAAAATTAGAAAAAAATTAAAAAAACACTCGATGACTAATCCGAAATCGACGGTGAATAGCGATGAATCAAGTTCGAGAAATAAGAGGGCAATTAGTATTGTGAAAATAAATCAAGTACCATCATTGGCATTGTCGAATAATTCTACGAAAATACTTTATCGAAATAGTTTTAAAAAGAAAAAAATTTATTTTAAAATTTATTTAGAATCATAAAATATTATGAATATAATCGACGACAAGTTATAGCTTAATTATGGTTTTTATAGAAAGTCAAATAAAAAATATCTGATTTAATATATAATTTTTATCGATGAAATTAATCTCAGAGTATAATAATTATGAAACATTAGGTTAATCGAATTGAGAATCAGGCTTCAAGTACAGAATGATTTGTGTATTGAGAGGGCTAAATTGGTAATGTTTCTATATTTTTAAAAATGATTTAATAATTGAAAATATTTAAAATGCCCAATTTTAATGATAAAATTGGATGAATGGATGAACTAATGATAATTAAATAATAGGGTAGGTTAAATTTAACTAACCTAACAATTCGATTAGGTTTTAGTTGCTGCTATCAGTAATATTAAAGTTTATTATTATACACATGTTGGAAAATAAAAAAAAGTTTGAGTTTAAGAATTACTACGATGGCGATAAAAAAAATAAATTTCATTAAGAAAAAAAATTAGCTACTCCCTATCGGCGCCCGTAGCCCACGACTACCCATCTATAAACTATAAATAAATATAATCGGTACTAACCTTACACGGCGGCGGCCTGTCGATGGGTTGTTGCTGCTGTCGAGGTTCGGCGTTCGTACTTGGGTGTGCGTGTGAAGTAAACGAAAAGCACTCGATGGAAAAAAAGAACGATCGAAATAAAAACACTAAACGCGACGGTAGGAAACGAAAAGCACTAGATAGAAAAAAAAAAAAAAACGATCGAAATAAAAACACTAAACGCGACGGTAAAACGGAGACGAACTCTCGGAACGGCGGTCGACACTATACTGATCGTCTGGCGCGAGCTGCCGAGCTATCGTTATCTCTGTCGCCCACGCGGCATACGACCGACTTGCGCAAATACACATATGTTTATTATTTATTAGTTTATTACACAATGATTACGTTATCAAGATAATTACGTATATATTACTATATACCATTGATAATCGATCTGTTCGATTGTTATGAAAATCGCGATTCTTTTCACGGGGTAGCGACACCTCTCGATAACGGAATAAGATAAATACATAATGTAATTATACCAAAGACGTAATTGTATTGATTTTAAGACAAATCTAGTTAACAAATCTAGCTGCCATCTGAACGGTCACACGCGCGTCTTGTGGCGGGCTACGCGCGTGTTCGCTAGGTCCATGTGAACCTAGCCTAACGCGCCGACCATCCGACGGTGGTAAATTTAAATCGATAAATTCCCAAACACCGATCTTCGCGCCGCCGTATCTCGGAGGGGGAGCCTCTCGGAGGAAATCGGCTCCAAGCGTTTCCCGAACTCACCACGTGTGACTAGGGGGCGCCCGAACCGCGGTCCTAGGGCCACGGGAAGATTTTAAACTTTTCCTCCGCGGAGGGGAAAAACTGAGTCAAGGGGCCGGGTAGGCAACCACACTCGCAAGCGTGCAAGTGGGGTTGCATCTCGAGCAGCCAAGGCGCTAATCTTTAATTTTTTTTTAAAATTCGGTTCGCTATTCAAAAGTCTCAAAATGACAGTTTATTCCTCAAATAACTTTGCTGATCTTTAAATCAATTAAATTATATTGAATTTAATGGACGAATATTATTTTTAAATTTTGGAAAAAATTGAATAAAATTGAGTATAATTAAGAGTAATCAAGTTAAATATGAAAAACAGTGAAATTTCCTAATGAAATTTCAAATAAATACGGATTAGGTTCAAGTTCAGATGGTTCAGATTGTTAGAGGGTAAGAAATATTAAACATATCACATTATAAGTTAATTATATTAATAATTTGATAAAAACTAATATAATCGGTTGAAATGTGTGGCAAGTTACAAAGATTAATTATTAATTGAAAATTATTTTTAGACTAGGTTCATTACTTCATATGGTCAAAATGTTATCATTCAATATATTTAGATGTTATGGAGTCAAAAGAAATTTAAAAAAACAAACCTTCTTTCCATCTTGGCCCTGTGAACAGCCTGATAAGGCTGCAACACATTTCCTCGAGATAATTCGTCCATTGCTAAAACATTCCACCTGATTTAAAATTTAAAAAAAAAAATTAAATAAAAACAAAGCTTCAAGTAGCCCTAATACTACTGGCTTTGTTGCTCTTCATGCTCGCATACACCGTTTTTATTTTTTTTAGCCAATTCCATGCCTGGCTTGGACCATTGTTATTGAATCTGATGCTAAAACTTTAAACAAAATTCAAGAAAATTATAAAAATAATAAAAAATTCAATAAATAAACAAACTGGCTGTTACTCTTGTTCTTCTGCTGTACATGTACATTACAACAATAATGCCCCTGGCCCACATGGTTTATTAAACAATTACAATGCAATGCGCAGGTCCAGGGAGGACAATACCCTCCCACAGTACCCTTACAACAACATGGACAAGGTTAGAAAATATACAAATGATAACAAAATTAATTTAAAATAAAAACAGCTATACACAATAACCACCTTCCATGCCTGTCTATCCTAACCTAAATGCCTACCTATCCCTATGTATAAATCTTATAAAACTAGCTACAATTTATAAATAATAAAGTTAACCCTCACCTATAAAAGAAGGGTTATGTTCCACTACTAGCTGTTCCACTGCTTCTGCTACTGCCACTGACACTGCTACTGCCACTAGAATACAACACCCAGAAAAAATTTTAATTAAAAATAAAAATTTAAAAAAATATTCTCACTGTTGTTGTTGTTGTTGTTGTTGTTGCTGTTGTTGTTGTTGTTGTTGTTGTTCCCCTTCTCCTTCTTGCCCTTCTTCTTCCCCTTCTCCTCCTCCTTCTCATCCTCTTCCCCTTCTTCTTCTTCTTTTTCTTCTTCCTCTTCTTCTTCTTCTTCCTTCTTCTCCATCTCCAATACCAGCTACAATGGCCCGACGCTCCTGCGTCCGACCACCGTCCCCGCTGCTACTCCAGTCGATATTGCTTTGGCAACTACCGCATTTTTTTCGTCTTTTTTAATTGACATTTGATTTCGTTTTTTTTTTTGATTTCACTTTTCTTTGTTTTTTTTGTTTTGTTTTCTTTCCTTTTTACCGTAAAAAGAAATGAAAACAAAAAAATGCAAAACAAGAAAAAGAAACAAAAAATAACAGAAAGGAAACAAAGTCTATGAAAAAGACGGGCGAAAAATGTGAAAAAACCAAAAAAATTCAAACAACGAAAACTAGAAAAAAACAAACCAAAACAAAAATAAAAAAAAAACCAAAAAAAAACCGGCGGCAGTTACCAAAGCAATATCGACTGGAGTTTAATGAGCGGCGGCGATGGGAGCCGAACGCGGGAGCGTACGGCCGTTGTAGCTGGTATTAGAGATGTGGTTAGGTTATAGATGTAGTCCTGTTAAAGATGTAGTCTGTTAAAGATGTAGTAGTGTGCTGGATGATTGGTAAGTGGTACATCGTGCGGCTGTGGTGGCGGCTGTTCCTCGTCTCACCTAAGGTAATAAATATAATTATTAATAAACATATTTTACATCTACATAAATATTATATACACAATAATATATCATTATCAATAAAACTTTCATAGAAATTAATTAGAAAATAGTTAAATAACATGATTTAGGTCCCTTGCCCCCTTCATTACATTACGACTAACTTTAAATCAGAGAGTGTGCTTGAGCCCCGAGAATTTATAATATTTAAATAGTAGTTAAAAGGTAGACAAACGGCATGGCTAAAGTTATTAAAATAGATTATTTCATATTTAGGTTCATTTCAATTTACAAAAATAATTATTTACAATTCTTCTATCGATTAATAAAAGTTATAGTACGATAATTGAATCTCCGGGTCAGTAGCTATGCTCGCGGGGAAATATTACTTATATACCGAGACTATTCTTTGGGTTCTTGGCATTCCGTTTCCATACAGTTTCATTTCGGCTGCATTAGTATGACCGTAGACCAAACTAAATAAAAACAAAAACTAATTAATAAAACACGCATAGAATTTACAATCACCAAAAATAATACGACCGTTTGACAGCGCCATAGTTGAGACGGCAATGCACAAAATTCATGGCGCTAGACGATGACCCCTTCAATGCTCCAGACATCAATGGCCACTTGAATTTCATGTCAACGCAACCCAAAAAACTATAAGGCCGGTGGCTGATGACGGGACGACAAAGGACCTATGACACACAATGAATTTAGTTAAACAATGTTCCAAGTTACACAATGGATTTAAGAATAGGGAATTTATTTATTCGGGGACTAACACTAGGTCAGTTTTCAAATTTCAGAAAATGTCAAATCCAAGTTCTAATAGAATTTTATATTATACTAGCGTTAAAATAATTTAAAATCTTCATCTTAGTCTCTTTTAAATTTTTATTTAAATTAATTAAAGTTATTGGAAAAATTTACTTATATGTTCATTTAATTTTAACATTTTTATTACATTTTTATTATAATATAAATTTATTGTCG
Source organism: Drepanosiphum platanoidis (assembly GCA_948098885.1). Lineage (NCBI taxonomy): Eukaryota > Metazoa > Arthropoda > Insecta > Hemiptera > Aphididae > Drepanosiphum > Drepanosiphum platanoidis. The sequence continues at coordinate 11,029,612 of OX402540.1, read as the reverse complement.
AAACTAAAAAAATTGCGAGACCTCAATAGTCGGCTTTAAAATTTCAGAAAATGTAAAATCAAAGTTCTAATTGAATTTTATATTATATTGTAAAAATATATTTTTAATTTTCATCTTTGTTCTTTTTAAATTTTTATTTTAATTACTTAAAGTTCTAGGAAAAATTTACTTTAATGTTAATTTAATTTTAACATATTTATTATAATATAAAATAAGGTGTTCAAAATAAGGCGATTCAGAAACATTAAACTTTAACACTGTAAAATAAAAATTCTATTTTAATTTAATTTTATACTGGTGTAAACATATATTTTATATTTTGGATTTTATTTCTTATATCAATTTTTATTTCAATTTCATTTAAATTGATTCCTTTATTATAGTTTTACTTATTCATATAAAAACTATTTTTATTCAACAAATTTTATTCTTATGGTTACTAAAATCATTTATGAAAAAATAAGTTATATTTTTATGGGTTTAAGTCTTTGTGCGAAATGATCCGGCAAAGTTCAAATCAAATCGGATAATAATATTAACTAAAACTAAATTTTAAATATGAGACGCTGGTGACTGCTATGGGTGAGACGCTGACACTAGACGACATGGACGGCCTCTCACATACCGCGACAGGTGCAATCGGACTTACACATGCTCACAGGAAATGAGTCCATGTGAGAACGGCTTGATGGACAGCAATATTTTAAGATCCAAATGACGACGAGGATTTCAACAGCATCACGAACATTGTGCAAACAATTTTCAATGTCAGTATGTCACTATTCTCACCTGAGTATAAAAAAAAGTTTATAAAATAGGATTTCAAATTTACAATTAAATTAAATTGTGTGACAACACTTATATTAATAAAATAAAAAAACATAATGAAATAATAAAGAATTAATAGTTGTATTTTATTAAGAAATAAAATTTACCATCATTCTATGTCCATAAAATAACATCCGAATGTTATAAAGCATTTGGATAAAATTACTTCCATGATGGTTTTTGTTTATAAATCTTGTTCGCCAAGTTTTGAAAGTTATAGCATAATGTTGTTACATTTTTAAGTCACAGGATAGTATAGAAATGTTTTTCAATAATATTGAGGCACATTTATACACTTCTTTGTCGTTTGGATGTAATACAATCAATCTGTAAAAACCATTATATTCAAATACATTATATGAAAAAAATCTCCATTAAACGTATATATTACCCAAAGTGCTGTCCGGAGAAGAAACAATTTAGTTTTAAACCTTCAGCTGATGATGAATGTCATGACTTGATCTAGTAAGACAATGGCACATTTATACACTACATTGTCTTTTGGATGTAATACAATCAATCTGCAAAAACCATTATATTCAAATATATTTAAATAAATTTCGTTAATACAAGTAAATATTTTAAGTACCCAATGTGTCCAAAAGAAAAACTAATTTACTTAGTTAGGCTAGACAGTCCTAAGTTGCGACGGGAATGCAGCACACAATACACGCTATTCATGGATCTAGCAGAGAAAAACTTCGATGCTATTAACCCAAAACACGATAACGTAGGTGGCTGATGACAGGACGACAAAAGACCTACGACAAGCAATGAATTTAGTTATACAATGGATTTTAGAATAGAGAATTTATTTATTCGAGGAGGGGGGGGACTAAGGACTAGGTCAGTTTTAAAATTCCAGAAAATGTAAAATCCAAACTCTAATTGAATTTTATATTATAATAGTGTAAAAATATATTTTAAATTTTCATCTTAGTTCTTTTTAAATTTGTATTTTAATTACTAAAAGTTATTAGAAAAATTTACTATAATGTTAATTTAATTTAATTTAATTTTAACATTGTAATTACATTTTTATTAAAATATAAAATAAAGTGTTGAAAATAAAGCAAGAGGCCTGCACATTCCATTTTAAACTTTAACACTGTAAAATATAAATTCTATTTTAATTTAATTTTATACTGGTGTAAACATATGTTTTATATTTTGGATTTTTTTTATTTCTTTTTTAAATTTTTATTTCAATTTTATTTAAATTGTTTCCATTATTATAGTTTTAATTATTCAAATAAAAACTATTTTTATTCAACAAATTTTATTCTTATGGTTACTAAAATCATTTATGAAAAAACAAGTTATATTTTTATGTTAATTTTGTTTTTATGGGTTCAAGTTAAGTCTTTGTGTGAAATGATACGGCAAAGTTCAAATCAAATCGGATAATAATATTAACTAAAACTAAATTTTAAATATGAGACGCCGGTGACTCCTATGGGTGAGACGCTGACACTAGAAAACCTCTCACACGGGTGCTGCCGGACATGCGAGAACGGCTTGATGGACAGCAATATTTTAAGATCCAAATGACGACGAGGATTTCCAGACCATAACGAACATTGTGCTTTGACAAACAAATTTCAATGTTGGTATGTCCATATTCTCACCTATGAGTTAAATAAAGAAAATTTAAATTACAATATAGTGTTACAAAACATTGAGAAATAAAAAAATTATAGCGACTAAATTTTATAAAAATGTAGAACATCATCTTGAACATTGTTAGTTGGCACACAAACAAAGTTTCAGTGTTAGTAAGTCAATATTCTCACCCGAGTGTACAAAAAAATTTATAAAAAATGATTTATAAATTTTCAATTAAAATAAAGTGTGTGAAAAACATAGTAAGTAAATTCATCAAATATAAAAACATAATGATATAATAAAGAATTAATGTTGTATTTTAATAATATATAATATTTACCATCATTCTCGGTCCATAAAATCACATCAGAATTTTCTAAAGATTTTGAAAAAATTTGACTTGATCTACAAACTATTAGACAATTGATCTAAACTTTCAGTGTTGGTCGGTCATTATTCTCACTATGTATACAAAAAATTTATAAAAATAATTTAAAAATTTCAATTAATATAAAGTGTGTGAAAAAACATTGTAAATTCATAATTTATAAAGAAATAATGAAAAAAAAAATACAAAGTTATTAGTTGCATTTTATTAGTATTTAATATTTACCATAATTCTCTATTCCAATATCACATCATAATTAGTGGCACATTTATACTCTTCATTGTCATTTGGATGTAATAAAATCAGTCTGTAACAAGAAATATATTAAAATATACATAAAAAATTTCTTCAACCTAACCTTTGAAAACAAATACATATTTAAAATACCAAATGTGCCGTACAAAAAACAAACAATTTTTCTTTTAAACCTGCAGCAGATTTTGAATGTCTCGTCGTCGCGCTGCGGAGGCATTGTTCGAGGTCCGCTCTCGTGATAAGCCACTTCCATGCGCAGAAGTTGACCGCCGTAGCCTGTTCTTATTTGGAATAGGATAGACAGTTGGTCTAAATTGCAGTGTTGGAACATCATTATTCTCACCTAAAAGCATAAATAATATATATAGAAGAATTTAAAAAAAGTTTAATTAAACTCTAGTGTATGACAAAACATTGTGAAATGAAAAAAAATTAATAAAAAAATACTGAAATATTAAAGAATTATAGAAATATTATATTTACACTCATTCTGCATACGAAAATCAAAACCAAAATATTCAAAAGGTATTCTAAAAATAGCTTTATTTCTCGGTAATTCTTGATACAATGCATATGCACATGACAGGTAAAGTTCTTCAACCACATGATGGCAGGAATGTTTTTGATAACACAGAGTTTCCATTGTACACAACTCTGTCATTCAATCAATCTATAAAAAAAGTTGAATTAATACAGGTACATATTTTAAATGCCTAATGTTCTATAATGCATTATAAATACACAATAGTAACAATTATCTTGGACTGAAAAATAATTTAATGCATATGTAATTGGCTTTAATAAAGTTACAATCATATCTGGGGAAATATCTGAATCTAAAAAAACATAATTGTTTTATAAATTTTAGAAAACATTATTAAATTTTACTTCATAAATAGTTAATTGACAAATTGAATCAAATAAGGAATGCCATCTTGTCGGTCAAGGATAAATTGAAGAAAAACATAATATACTTTTCATAACATAAAATATTATAATTTTAATATAGTGTGTAACTAGACATTGTGGATTAAAGAAATATAGAAGCATAATGAAATAATAAAGAATTAATAGTAATGTTTTATAAATATTTAATATTTACCATCATTCTCCAATCGAAAAACAGAACTGAATTATTAAAAGCATTTCACAAAATTTATTCCATTATAGGTTATTGTTTATACATCTTGTTCGCACAGTATTGATAATTATCGCATAATGTTCGTTCGGATGTAATAAAACCAATCTGTAAAAACCATTCTATTAAAATATATAAAAATTTCTTCAATACAAGTAAACCATTGTAAATTAATAAAATATAAAATCATAATGAAATAGTACAGAATTAATAGTAGTATTTTATTAATATTTAAAATATACCATAATTTTCTACTCATAAGATCAGATCCGAATTTTCTAAAGCATTTCACACAAAGACTTCCATGATTGGTTATTGTTTATAAATCTTATTCTACCAATATTGAATACTCGCATAATATTGTTAGATATTTAGGCCACATGATACTAGAAATGTTTTTCAGTAAGACAGTGGCACATTTAATTTATACACTACATTGTCGTTTGGATGTAATACAATCAATCTGTAAAAACAATAATATTAAAATATATATACAAAATTTCTCTATTACAAGTACATATATTAAAAACCCAATTTTCTGTAAAAAAAAACACACAAATTTACTTTTAAACCTGCGCAGATTTTGGACGTCTTGTCTTGACATGTTCTACAAATTATTGAACTTTTCAATGAATCCTAAATGTAATTTATAAACAATAAAACATTAAAAAGCTTTCACTAAATTAGTTATAACATTAAAGCTGAAAGTGTGGCTGGGACATATCAAATGTTAATAGCAATATAATTTGATAGTTTTCATTCGCATTATTATCGTGGACAATTGGTCTAAATCACATTGTTGGTACATCATTATTCTCACCTAAAAGCATAAATAATATATATAGAAGAAATTAAAAGAAGTTTAATTAAACTATAGGGTATGACAAAACATTGTGAAATGAAAAAAAAAAATTAAAACATATTGAAATATTAAAGAATTATAAAAATGTAATATTTACCATCATTGTCGCACACATTCTGCATACGAAAATCAAAACCACAATATATAAAGGTTTTCATAAAACAGCTTTCTTTCTCGGTAATTCTTGATACAACGCGTAAGCACATGACAGGTAAAGTTCTTCAGCCACATAATCGCAGAAATGATTTTTGGTAACACAGATGCTCAATTGTACACAACTCTGCATTCAATCAATCTATTAAAAAAAGAACAATTAATAAAATATACAATATTTGAATTAATATAGGTACATATTCTAAATACCCAATGTTCTATAATGCATTATAAAGACTCAATAGTAACAATTATCTTGGACTGACAAATAATCTAAAGCAATCATAAGTAATTGGCTTTAATAAAGTTACAACCTTATCCGGGGAAATATCTGAATCTAAGAAACATAATTGTTTTATAAATGTTAGAAAACAGTATTGATTTTTCCTTCATTATTCTTAAGTTGAAAAATCAAATCAAATAATAAATTTAAATTTAATATTTACCATCATTTTCTACTTGAAAATAAGTACAAAACTATTAAAAGGCATTAAAAAAATTGCTTCCAATCTCAGTAATTGTTGATACAACTTGTGGTCCTAGACATGTAAAGTTCTTCAGCCACATGATCGCAGAAATGATTTTTGGTAACACTGATGCTCCATTCTACACAACTATGTCAATCAATCTATTAAAAAAAGAAGAATTAATAAAATAAACAAAATATTCGCATTAACACAGGTACATTTTTAAATACCTAATGCTCTATGATGTATTATTAATACACACCAGTAACAATTATCTTGGACTGACAAATAATCTTATGCATATGCAATTGACATTCATAAAGTTACATCTATATCTGGGGAAATATCTGAATCTAAAAAAACATAATTGTTTAAAAATGTTAGAGAATAGTATTACCTTTTACTTCATAAATAGGAATTTGACAAATTGAATCAAATAAGGAATGCCATCATGTCCGGCAAGGATAAATTGAAGAACAACATAATTTACTTTTCATAACATAAAAAAATATAATAGCATAATGAAGAATTAATAGTAGTATTTTATTAATATTTAATATTTACCATCATTGTCTATCCATAAAATCACATCAGAATTGTCTAAAGAATTTCACAAAAAGACTTCCATAATTAGTTATTGTTTATACATATTGTTCCCCCACTTTTGAATATACTTGCATAATGATATTACATTTTTAAGCCACAGGATAGTAAAAATGTTTTTCAGTAAGACAATTGCACATTAATACACTACATTGTCATTTGGATGTAATACAATCATTTCAATCAATCTGTAAATACCCTTATATCAAAATATATATATATATATAATTTGTATATTACAAGTACATATTTAAATTACCCAATGTGCTGTCAAGAAGAAAAACTAATTTACTTTTAAACCTGCAGCAGATTATGGATGTCTTGACTTGATCTAGTAAGACAGCGGCATATTTATACACTTCTTTGTCTTTTGGATGAAATACAATCAGTCTATAAAAACCATTATATTAAAATATATAAAAAATATATCTTTAATACAAAAACATAATTTAAATAACAAATGTTCTGTGAAAAAAACACACAAATTTACTTATATAATTTACTTATAAACCAGCCAAGATTATGGACGTCTTGACTTGATCTACAAATTATTAGACAATTGGTCTTCACTTCAAAGTTGGTAGGTAATTATTCTCACCTATGTGTACAAAAAAATTATAAAAATGATTTAAAAATTTCAATAAAAATAATGTGTGTGAAAATGCATTGTAAATTCATAAAATATAAAAAATTATGAAATAATACTGAATGGTTGTCTTTTATTAATATTTAAGATTTACCATAATTCTCTATCCGTAACACACTTCCAAATTTTCTAAATGTTTTTCAGTCAGGCAGTGGCACATTTATAAACTACATTGTCGTTTGGATGTAATACAATCAATCTGTAAAAACCATTCTATTAAAATATATAAAAATTTCTTCAATACAAGTAAAACAAGTGTTTTAACAAGTGTTAAGTTATGATAAGTTAAACTAAGTTAAATTCTATCAAAAGAATTATAAATAATAGTATCTCTTACCATATAAAGATGTCCTATAATGTTTGTGTTCTATGTACTCTTGGCTCCTGTTATTATAGGATTGGAAGTGTTGTGAGATTTTCCTTGTTTAATTAAATCTGTGTCATTAATCATTCAATGATTTGTGGATCATCCATGGGCTGCAAAATAAAAAGATAAGAAATTTAGTTTTACTTTCAGTACATTGCAGTTTTTACTGTTAAGTAATGATATGATATTCTAAGTAAATTTCATCATGAGAATTTTAAATAATAGTATCTTTTACCATAAAGATGTCCTATAATGCTTGTGTTCTATGTACTCTTGGCTCCTGTTATTTGATAGGATTGGAAGTGTTGTGAGGTATTCTGGGTTTAATTAAATCTGTGTCATTAATCATACAATGAATTGTGGACCATCCATTACCTGCAAAGTAAAAAGAAAAGAAATTTAGTTTTACTTTCATTACATTGCTGTTTACTTTTAAGTTATGATAAGTTATTCTAAGTTAAATTTCATCATGAGAATTTTAAATAATAGTATCTTTTACCATATAAAGATGTCCTATAATGCTTGTGTTCTATGTACACTTGGCTCCTTTTATTTGATAGGATTGGAAGTGTTGTGAGTTATTCTGGGTTTAATTAAATCTGTGTCATTAATCATACAATGACTTGTGGACCATCCATGGGCTGCAAAATAAAAAGATAAGAAATAAAGTTTTACTTTCAGTACATTGCAGTGTTTACTGTTAAGTAATGATATGTTATTCTAAGTAAATTTTATCAAAAGAATTATTAATAATAGTATCTCATACCATATAAAGATGTCCTATAATGTTTGTGTTCTATGTACACTTGGCTCCCCTTATTTGATTGGTTTGGAAGTGTTGTGAGGTATTCCGGGTTTAATTAAATCTGTGTCATTAATCATACAAGGACTTGTGGACCATCCATGGGCTGCAAAATAAAAAGATAAGAAATTTAGTTTTACTTTCAGTACATTGCAGTGTTTACTGTTAAGTAATGATATGTTATTCTAAGTAAATTTTATCAAAAGAATTATAAATAATAGTATCTCATACCATATAAAGATGTTCTATAATGTTTGTGGTCTATGTACTCTTGGCTCCTCTTATTTGATAGGATTGGAAGTGTTGTGAGGTATTCCTGGTTTAATTAAATGTGTGTCATTATTTCATACAATGATTTGTGGATCATCCATGGGCTGCAAAATTAAAAGATAAGAAATTTAGTTTTACTTTCAGTACATTGCTGTATTTAATGCTAATTCATGATTAGTTATTCTAAGTTAAATTTCATCATGAGAATTTTAAATAATAGTATCTCTTACCGAATAGAGATGTCTTATGATGTTTGGATTTGTTCTGAGGTTTTCCAAGTTTGAATAATGTTTTTTATGTCTCCCAGATCCTCTTGCAACAATGGTGTTGTATGTGAAAGTACAGTAAGGTCTGCAATATTTGTATGATTCTGGTCTGTGCAAGAACCGAAAGGAGCCGCCTTCTGTTGATTAATTTCAATAGTAATTGTGGAATTATTGTCGTATTTATCTGTTTAAAGCACAATACATTTTTGATATTCACATCATTACATCCACCATAGAATTTTACTGTGTTGTGCCACCACAGGACAGCTGAGAGGTCACATGAATGAGAAGAAAAATTTGAATATAATGTAAATGGAGGCTTGTTATTTATACAATAAGAAAGAGATATGGGCTGTTTAAGAGTAAAATGAAACACAGATAATTTACTTTCATTTACATTGATCTTTTTAACGGTTTCATATCGATATTTATTTGGTGGTTTGTAGTAATGGGTGTTACATTTTTTTATTTTTTATTTATTATATCAGTGCCATTTATCATACCATTTATCATTTATCTAACCAATATATTAAAATATATTTAAATAAATAACAGGAAAGCAGCACACATTACACGATATTCACGGATCTAGACGAGAACAACTTCAATACTCTTAACCCAAAACACGATAATTGAGGTGTATGATGACAGGACGAGAAAGGACCTACAATAAACAATGAATTTGGTTATACACTGCAATTTGGTTATACAATGGAATTAAGGATAGAGAATTTATTTATTCGTGGGAAGAGGGAGTCTGTAGGTGAATTTAAAATAAGTTTAATTAAACTCTATTGTATGACAAAACATTGTGAAATGAAAAAAAATAAATAAAAACATATTGAAATATAAAAGAATTATAAAAATATTATATTTACCATCATTGTCGCACACATTCTGCATACGAAAATCAAAACCACAAAATATAAAAGTTTTCATAAAACAGCTTTCTTTCTCGGTAATTCTTGATACAACGCCTACGCACATGACAGATTAAGTTCTTCAACAACATGATCGCAGGACTGATTTTTGATAACACAGATGTTCCATTGTACACAACTCTGTCATTCAATCAATCTATAAAAAAAGAAGAATTAATAAAATAAATAAAATATTCGCATTAACACTGGTACATTTTTAAATACCTAAGGTTCTATGATGTATTATTAACACACACAAGTAACAATTATCTTAGACTGACAAATAATCTAATGCATATGCATTGGCATTAATAAAGTTACAACAATATCTGGGGAAATATCTGCATCTAAAAAAACATAATTGTTTTAAACATGTTAGAGAATAGTATTACATTTTACTTCATATATAGGAAGTTGACATATCGAATCAAATCAGGAATGCCATCTTGTCAGGCAAGGATAAATTGCTTCCAATCTCAGTAATTGTTGATACAACTTGTGGTCCTAGACATGTAAAGTTCTTCAGCCACATGATCACAGAAATGATTTTTGGTAACACTGATGCTCCATTCTACACAACTATGTCAATCAATCTATTAAAAAAAGAAGAATTAATAAAATAAATAAAATATTCGCATTAACACAGGTACATTTTTAAATACCTAATGTTCTATGATGTATTATTAATACACACCAGTAACAATTATCTTGGACTGACAAATAATCTTATGCATATGCAATTGACATTCATAAAGTTACATCTATATCTGGGGAAGTATCTGAATCTAAAAAAACATAATTGTTTAAAAATGTTACGAGAAGAAAAACAAAAATAAAAAACAAAACAAAAAAAACGTCGGCAGTTACCAAAGCAATATCAACTGGAGTTAAATGAGCTGCAGCTATGGAAGCCGCATGAGGAAACGTACGGCCGTTGTAGCTGGTATTAGAGATGTGGTTAGGTTACAGATGTAGTCCTGTTGAAGATGTAGTCTGTTCACTCGTCTTAAAGATGTAGTGTTAGCTGTCGTCTATTTTTGGCAGACTCCCAATCTGTTGGGGCATTGTCCCAGCTGAGTAATTGATAAGTGGTACATCAATAATAACACTAACAATAATATATAATAATAAATAAGTTTCTTAAAAATTAATTATAAAATTAGATGATTTAGGTCCCATGTTTTTCATAACATTACAACTAACATTTAAAGGATAGAGTGTGCATGAGCCCCGAGAATTTAGTTGTTATTTAGAATAAGTTGTTTTAAGACAAACAGCATGGCCAAAGGTTATTAACAATAATATTAATATTAATAACATATAATATTAATAACATGGATTATTTCATATTTTAGATTAATTATTTACAAAAATAATTGTTTATAATTTATCAATCAAACAATCAAAGTTATAGTACGTTTTCGATTCAATAGATACGCTCGCGGAGAAATATTACTTATATACTGAGACTTTTCGTTAGGTTCGTGGTATTCAATTTCCATACCGTTTTCATTTACATTGCATTAGTATGACCGTAGACGAAACTAAATAAAAACAAAACAAACAAACGAATAGAACATGCATAGAATTAACGATGACCGAAAATAATAATACCATTTGACAGCGCCCAAGTTGCGACGGGAATGCAGCACACAATACTCGATATTCATGGAACCCAGACGAGAACAACTTCGATGCTATTAACATCAGCGCCTTGAATTCGATGTGAACACAACCCAAAACACGATAACGGTGATGGCTGATGACAGGACGAGAAAGGACCTAGGACAAGCAATGAATTTAGTTATACAATAGAATTTAGGATAGAGAATTTATTTACACTCAATAAATTACTTAATATTAATAAAAATGTCATTAATACAAGTACATATTTAAAATACCCAAAGTGCTGTTCAAAGAACAAACTAATTTACTTTAAAACCTGCAGCAGATTAAAGGGCGTCTTGAATTGATCAACAAATAATTAGACAATTAATCTACACTTCAGAGTTGGTAGTTAATCTTATTGTTTATACATCTTATTCGCGCAGTATTGAAAATACTCGCACAATGTTGTTACATTATTAAGCCACATGATGGTTGAAATATTTTTCCAATTCTAACGATCCAAAAACTGTTGCATTTTCAATGGCTCCTAAATATAATCTATAAAAAAAAAAGGAAACAGTTGCTACATTGTACACAACTTTATCATTCTATTGTAATTAAATCAATCTATAAAAAAAAGTTGGATTAATAACATAAATACAATCAGTCTATAAAAAACATTATATTAAAATTTATAAAAATTTCTTTAATACAAGTACATATTTTAAATACCAAATGTTCTATGAACAGAACATAGAAATTTACTTATATACCTGCAGCAGTTTTTGGAAGTCTTGACATGTTCTACAAATTATTGCACTTTTCAATGGCTCCTAAATGTAGTCAATGAATTAGGAAACATTAAAAACCTTTCACTTAATCAGTAATCACTGTAAAGCTCTGTCAGTATGGCTGGCACATCTCAAATATAAGGGGAAGCAACATAATTTGATCGTTTTCATTCGCATTAGTATTGTGGACAATTGGTCAAAATGTCAGTGTTGGAACATCATTATTCTCACCTAGGAGTATAAATAATATATACAAAAAAATTTAATTTAAATTTAAATATGTGACAAAACATTGTGAATTAATACAATAATAAAAAATAAAGAATTAATAAACATATTTTAAAATAATTTGATATTTACCATCATTCTCTAATTGAAAATCAATTCCTAAATTATTAAAAGCATTACACAAAATTGATTCTATTTTTGGTTATTGTTCATACATCTTGTACACACTGGATTGAAAATTCACGCATAATGTTATAAAATTTTTCAACCACATGATAGTGGAAATGTTTTCAGCAAGACACTGGCACATTAATACACTAAATTGAAATTCAAATGTAATTCAATCAGTCTGTAAAAACCATTACATTAAAATATATAAAAATTCTTCAATACAAGTAAAACATTGTGAATTAATAAAATATAAAAACATTAATGAAATAATACAGAATTAATAGTAGTATTTTATTAATATTTACCATCATTCTCTATCCATAAACTCAGATCCGAATTTTCTAAAGCATTTCACACAAAGACTTCCATGATTGGTTATTGTTAATACATATTGTTCCCCCACTTTTGAATATACTTGCATAATGATATTACATTTTTAAGCCACAGGATAGTAAAAATGTTTTTCAGTAAGACAATTGCACATTAATACACTACATTGTCATTTGGATGTAATACAATCATTACAATCAATCTGTAAATACCGTTATATCAAAATATATATATATATATATAATTTGTATATTACAAGTACATATTTAAATTACCCAATGTGCTGTCAAGAAGAAAAACTAATTTACTTTTAAACCTGCAGCAGATTATGGATGTCTTGACTTGATCTAGTAAGACAGCGGCATATTTATACACTTCTTTGTCTTTTGGATGAAATACAATCAGTCTATAAAAACCATTATATTAAAATATATAAAAAATATATCTTTAATACAAAAACATAATTTAAATAACAAATGTTCTGTGAAAAAAACACACAAATTTACTTATAAACCAGCCAAGATTTTTGACGTCTTGACTTGATCTACAAATTATTAGACAATTGATCTAAACTTCAGTGTTGGTAGGTCATATTTTAAATATTTTTCTATAAGACAGTGGCACATTTATACACTACATTGTCATTTGGATGTAATACAATTAATCAGTAAAAACCATTATATTAAAATATATATAAAAATTTCTCTATTACAAGTACATATTTAAATTACCCAATGTGCCTTCCGAAGAAGAAACTAATTTACTTTTAAATCTGCAGCAGATTATGGATGTCTTGACTTGATCTTGTAAGACAGCGGCACATTTATACACTTCTTTGTCTTTTGTATGTAATAAAATCAATCTGTAACAAGCATTATATTAAAATATATATAATTAATTTTCTTTAATACAAGTACGTATTTAAAATACCCGATGTGCAGTCCAAAGAACAAACTACTTTACTTTTAAACCTGCAGCAGATTATGAACGTGTTGACTTGATCTACATTTTCAATGAGTTGATACATAATTCTCACTTAAGTGTATAAATAATATATATATAAAAGGATTAAAAAAAAATTTTGATTAAATTATAGAATATGACATTATAAATTAATGAAAAATAAAATAACACTGAAATAATAAAGAATTACTAGTTATATTTTATAAATATTTGATATTTACCATCATTCTCCAATCGAAAAATAGAACCAAATTCTATAAAGGTTTTCACAAAATACCAAATGTGCCATACAAGAAACAAACAAATTTACCTAAATAACCTTCAGCATATGGCCGAATTTCTTAAAGTTTAACTTCAATAGGATCTTCACCAGAGCATCTAAAAAAATAATTATTAGTTTCTTTAAGATATGAGAGTGCCAATTAATAAACAATATTAAAATATTTACCCTTCAAATGAGACAACATATGCAAGTCCATCATTTTCAACTTGACTCATTGGACCATTTGGTGTATCTACTACACACAATCTTGTTTTATTTTATTTTAATCAATTCACCCATGAACCGTGCTGATAATCTCTTACATCAACATAAACACCAATTTTGAAATACTTGCCCTCTTCACATACATCATCAAAATCATCCTAGGAAAAATTTACATTTTATTATATTCAACATACTTATTTTTATAAAAAAAATTGTACTTCATTTGAGGTTGAACTGCAAGTGACAACGGATGTAATAACATCATTAGTATCTTTTGGTGGAGGAATATTCTGTGGTCTTATAAAAACTAATTGAATAATATCGTTAATATTAATACCATATTCGTATAGCGTATATTGATCTTCAAGCTGAAACATAAACATAAAAATTGATATTTATAAAATACTTCCAAATTAAGTTAAATGTAAGGATTTAGTTTGAAAAAAGTTCTCTTTATCCGTTTTAAAAATGTCAAATTAAAATTATTTCAAGTTTCTAATATAATTAGTCGAGTTAAAAGGTTACTTATATATTAAGTTCACAAATTGACTAATGAACAATGATGTTGTAAAGTCACAAAATAAAACTTCCAAAATGAATTAAAATTTTTCAATAAATAAATGTTTAACTAGATATTTCAATATAACTGTAAATACAATTATAATATAGCAACAATAGAGATAATATACTATTTATAGAGTAAAAATAATAATAGTATATGAACCTGTATATTGCTCATTATTTATGAAATATAAAAAAGTTTGAAAAAACTAATCTGAAACGAGTAAATATTTGTAAATGTATTGATTTCTTATGTTTTTATTATTTAATTTGTTTGTTCATTGAAAGACGCTATACTCGTACATTAATAAGTAATAACATAAACAGTTTTACAAGTTGATTGAGAAGGCTTATTTTTTATATCTATATAAAAGTATGACTTTATATTAAAACAATTTTCAACTATCAAATTTTTCAAGTCAGTTTTACTGGTAAGTGACATTAATTAATTATCAAATTCATTTAATATGTTTGAATTATAATGATAAACAAATATTTTTTTTGGAAGAAAAAAACCTTACTTAGTAACTAACAAGTGTTAACTAATATAATGAAGTATTTAAAAACCCTAGTTGTATAAGAGTAGGACAAATTTATAACTTTATAGAACAAATCATAATAATACAGAAAATATTATTTATTTATTTCCAATAACTATATATTTAATAAATTTTTAAAAAATAATACTTTAAAGTGATGATTGCTGTTACCAAAACGGAAATTGAGTTTTATCAAATGCATTATCAAAGTTTACTATTAATAATAAAATTACTATAGGACATAAGTACTACACTAAAGGTTATTACAGAAATTAAATGCGACTCTGTCCATTCAACAATGGAAAAAAAATAAAAAGAATACTGATATTCATTTGAATTTCAATTCCATAAAATTAAAAAAAGTGCCAGGATTAAATCATTCACATTCCCATTCCCATGTTAAATATTGTGATGTAACATTAAATCGAAGGTTCCATCAATAAGTGGCCTCACTCTCCTGAGATTTTATAATGTATTATTAAATATTGTATCATATTATCTTATTTTGCATATAGCATAGATTGTTAATTTTCAAAGTAAAAAAAAAAAAAACCATTTTATGAAAAGGCTAGAGATCATGCTGGTCCTAATTTTAAGGCTCTTTGCTATAACTGTGATAGAATATCGTATAAACTTAATTTTCATGATTAATTAGATCTAAATTCAATTCAAAACCAAAGAAAATAAACAAGTAAAATTGCATCACCTATAATAGGATTATATGGGCTATTTCATACGTCTGACTTAAAATTCAGAAAACCAAGTGGTAACACATTTACAACAGCTGAAATCTATTCTCTCAAAAGAGTACCATGCATTTTATAATAAAATAAAGTATTAAAACAGTTACAGGCTAAAATTTGAAAATAATTTTATTTTTATATACAACCAGTTTTAAAAAATTATGTTATATTTATATGAAAAATGTTAGGTTATATTAATTATTAATATTTATTTGATTTATTTTTGAATAATATATTTATATGATCATAAAATGTAATACTACCAAGTAGATACTAGAAAAATATTAAAGTTTGAACAATTTTAATAAATATTTTATTAATTATTAGTATAATATAAAATTGTTGCTTGTTTTTATAAATTAAAATGTTAAACAATAAAAGGAATGTGGTTTTACCAAGCAGATAATTAATTAATTGGTCTGAAAAGTTTTAATATAAATAAAGTTTGAAATAAACCAACTGTGTCAGATATAAGCTATAATTTTTTACTATTAATATATTATTATACAAATTGTTGTCTTTAAAGTACTTAATTACAATTGATTTACAAGACTGAATAATAAATATTTTAAGTATTGTTTTCCTTTAATTTTACACAAAACATAAACTTAATATATATTTTTATTGTATTTACTTGGTATTGTAATGGACCTATATCCTTCGGATTATATAGAATAACAATCAAGGCTCATGTTAAACCACAACTGTTAGAAGCATTTTATTAGATCATGGAAAACTTAAAAAACTTCAATTACACCTATAACTGGTAAAGGTGAGCCTGAGGTAAAAGACATCCGTGCTTTACAATAAAACCCATCTACACCTAATATTAATTATAAGCTAGTGTTTGATGAACCATACTAGAAAAAAAAAATCTAAGAAATCAAACCTGTAATATTCAAGAAAACATTTAAAATCAACAGTTTAAATTTGAACCTTTGTACAACAAACCAATATCTTTAACACTCTCAAAATTGACCAACTTAAAAAAATTTAAAAATTCTTGCCTCAAGACACACATTAATTTTATAATAATATACTCTTACACTTTAAAGATTTTAAAGCTAAAACAAGCAAAGTGTAAAAATGTAAATATTATAAATATTTATGTTAATCTCTAAAAATATTTACCAAAAAATTTTAATTTATTAGTTAATTTTTATAATAATATTATTATTTTACAATATACGTTTAGTATTTTGTTTTATATTTTTAAGTATTTCTCTCATGTATGATTTGATTGTTATTATATAATTACAAATATCATTATAAAATTGCTCCAATTAAAAAACAAAATTAATTTTCACTAATAATAGTGTTAAGTAAGATATCATGTAATGTTTTTACCAAAATAGAAATTATTATACAATTTGCTTTTATTTAATTTTTTTTTTATTATTACAATGTATTTTGTTGTGTTGAACTGTTTTATTTTTAAATATTTTAAGTTTAAAAATGACCTATAGGCTACTTAAATTAAAGAAAAAAGTTTTCAATTTTTAGATTGTTTAATCAGTTATGTTAACTATGATATTATATTGTACTTATTTTGAATTAATGTTACAACAAAATACTTTGACCTAAGAAGATAATTTGAAGATTTTTCAACTGACTAATGTATTTAGTTGCAATAAATTAAATTTTTATAATTTAAAATAATATTGTTTGTTTAGACTGTTTAGAGAATGATAATAATGTAAAACTGCTTCAATTTTATAAAAAGAGATAAATTATTTTCAAATAATCTTATTATTTAAGTTAACTATAAATGGAAGATAAAGTTAACTATACGTATAATTCTTAATGATGAATATACAACACAAACATAAAATAACATTTATATGCACTAGTTATTGATCAAAAATGCATTTTAACAATAAAAAGACTTACATGCAAATGCACTGCTTACCCTAAACAATGACAATGTACCTACCTAATATGTAGAGGTCAGAATTTTAAGCTATTTCTAAGATATTTACATATTTTGACTAAATTGAAGCTTTTGAACGAGAGTGAGAAATGTATTGTTTACACAATGTATTTGTGTAATATTTAAATAATGAAAGTTTATTTAATAAATAAAAGAATATTTTGATGTTTAAGAATATACTAATCGTTTAATTGTAACAAAGAAGTACCTAACGGAATACTTTGAAAACGGTTGGAAAATAATTATAATTATTATAAGTCGTATCAACTCTTTTCAATAAATATCAAGGGGCCTACAATATCAACAGACATGCCGACTACAAATACAATTTGTAAAATTATTTAAATTGAACTAATCACAATATAATAATATAATGACTACCGACAGGATTAAAATGTGTAAAGAGAACCAATTTTATTTATTTCTTATTAGGTTTTAGATATCCTTACATACTACACTCGGGTTAGTCGAGTATACCTACACAGTGTTCATGTAAGTTTACCCAAGTCATTATCAATTTAATTATATGTTAAATCAATCTTGATGTAGACAATACAATGAAAAAAAATACAACACAAATTTACAGTGAAAATCGTAGATAAAAATTAATTCAATACAACGAGCACGTGGCTACGTATAAGCTGGTACCTAAACGGTCCTTTGGCATTTCGAATTCAAATTACGTGCGTGAAAAATTATGCGAATTCGGACAGGTCGATACATACTTGGATTGTGCTCACGTGTTTTACAGCACACGCGGTCGATAGAATCCGTGTGCGTGGTCAAAATTAAACGAACGTTTATTTTATAATAATTTCTTTCCAACACGAACGCAACAATAAACACGTCATAGTATGTGTCGAGTTAAAGGGGGCCCGGCCAGTACAAAGGGGAAAAGTTAGGGCGGTTTCGGGGTGTAATGTGAAAAACGGACGCGTGGTCATCGCGGCCCTTACCTGTTTGCCGCAGAATATCAACCTCTGTTTGGTCGGCTCGACGTCGAACCGCTCCTCGACGAGCTTTCGGAAATTTTCGACCACCGTCGTCCGCGACGTGGGTATCGTCACGGTCCGGCCGGTGTCCATTGTCCTCACTTGCACGTACATGGCGGCGGGCGACTGTTTTTCGTACCGTTTTCACAATGCCGACGATCAAAACGAGCACGCGACAACGAGCACTGGAGCAACGCGGGAAAAGTAATGCGGACGGGGCGCCGATCGAAGAGATGAAAGCGGATAAAGTTTTCGCGAGCAAATGACAACGACGACGTAGACAGGAATGAACGTGTCACAACACGCGCAAATGGGGAAAGCGACGCGACGACGACGACGGGCACGGTCCGCGGGGGAATAGAGTTAGGTTAGGTTAACGATATTATTTTTGGAAATGTCGGGCGACGACGAGGAGGAAGCTTTCCCGCCCCGCCGCGCGCTACGAGCGAACGGCGGCGCCCGCCCGAATTCACGATTCCGCGAAACGCGTACGCCCGGCGACATTTTCCCCAAGTTCGATTTCGCCCAAAAACCAGTATTACCAATAAGTTCGTGATATTTTTTTTTCCAAACGGAAAAAAATAACCTTACTTCACGTTATCAATCACTGCGTCTCTGTCGAACATTCCATAATCAATGATATTATAATATATTATATAATGATATTATAGTATAATAAAATAATTACTTTGATATTTTATCAAATTTATTTTGTGAATTTTAAAGAAATTTGGATAGTATCTAACAACAGCTTTGAGATCAGATGCACTTGTGTTTATGTGAAAGAGCAAGTTTCAAATTGTTTATAATACCTGTCAATTTAAAACTAAATTTAAGAAAAAGACTCAAAGACTGCAGCACCGACTTGAATGTAAATAATTTAATGTTTTCATATAAACAAAATTGCATGGAGATTATTTTTATTCCTATACAATAATATTAATTTTTTTGATGCAAAAGAGTTCAAAATTCTCCTATTTTAAATTACTTTTTTCATAAAATATGTAATACATTTTTTTAAATTTTTATTAGTTATAGTATTATATAGTATAGAAATAATTCTAAAATATATTTTTACTTAAATTATTTATTTAAAAATTAATCATTTAAATTAGGAACTATTTATAGTAATTTAATTTTTATTAGATTAAGTAATTATTCAGTGTTTTATAACACTGCATTAACATTCAACACTATTTATTACAGACTTAAAATATGGGCATTTAAATAGTGTAAACAATTAATATTTTCAGTATTACGGTATTAATTTATTATAATGAAGTATGATTTTTAAATTACTTGAAAATATGTAACATGAAAACTATTTTCTATTTTATTTTATTGGCCAGACATTAGCAAAAGAAAAAATCTATTACAATAAATTGTGTATATAATACACAAATCATATTTGTTAAAAATAAATCAATAACACAATAACTATTTGATGAAGTTAACAAATGTATTACCTAGGTACTTATGAAATATTAAAATATAGATACTAAATATTCCATTATTAAATAATTAAATACCAGACATTATAATAAGTTTTGTGATATATCTGTTTAATGACTTGAAAATTGATGGTAAAATATTTACTGGACAAAGCTGATCTTAAGCATAATATGCTTTCAAGATACTTATTGTTATGAACATTTTAGTCTTTGTAATAAAATGCATTAAAAATCATTTTCAGTAGAGTCAATTATCCACATATTTATAAGCATATATTTTTAAATGTTATTGGTTCGTTTGCAAGTGTATGCCATACATATATTTATTTTTTTATTCATAGTATTTTCATACATAATTTAATTACTTTCAAATATCTAAGTAGGTAATATTGTTTGAAAAAATTATAAAAAGTATAATGATATTATTTTAAACTTTTGATCTAGCTTTTGATTAAGCTCTAAAGCTTAAAGATTTCAAATTTATATTCTACTAGCTGACCTGTGCAAACCCTTTTTGCGCAATAGTTTGCTATGAGTGCAAATTAAAATGTATCTATGTATCATTAATGTTCATGAAAACGAAGAAGTAGACTACAAAATAGTGGATATAATTTTTCATTTTAGTATTTGAAAAGTTTCTTTGAAACTGTCTCATAATAAATGTATATAAAAATAATAATACCTAATAATAATGCATTATAATAATAATAATAATAATAATAATAATGCGTTAATGTGCATATAGTTCACGGTGTTTAATATGTATTATCACTGTAGATTTTATAAAGGAAAAGTATAATTCCAAGAATAATAATAGCGAACGATAAGTAGATACTCGTTGTATAGTTACGCCGTATCGAGGTGATATACGAGCAGTGCAGTACGGCTTGGGCGGCCTGTGTTTTTACACGAAAACCCCCCGACCCCCGTGGCCCCGTCAAACCGAGAATCGTAAAAACGTATCATTTATATTTTATACATTTTATTACACAATACGCGACGGCGTACCTATAGTCTGTGCGATTTTTGCTAAAATATCAATAAAAAAAGCCGGACGACGATCTAAGATACAAAATTACAAACGGGTACTCACCGGTGATGACGGCCATTTTGTTTTCTCCGTTCGAATTTTCACTGCCGCCTGCGTGCACCGTAACCGCGAACGATTTTCTGTCCGTCGCGTTTTCGTACACGATCCGGTCGGTACTCACCATCGCACAATTGACGGACCGAAAACACACACTCGCGCACTCGCGATCGAATTCAAACCACCGAGGTTCGATGAAAAACGCGAAAACGACGACGACGACGACGACGAGCAGTGCAGTACCGCTTGGGCGGCCTGTGTTTTTACACGAAAACCCCCCGACCCCCGTGGCCCCGTCAAACCGAGAATCGTAAAAACGTATCATTTATACATTTTATTACACAATACGCGACGGCGTACCTAAAGTCTGTGCGATTTTTGCAAAAATATCAACAAAAAAAACGTCACGCCAATAGCAAGCCGGGCGACGACGTAAGATACAAAATTACAAACGGGGTACTCACCGGTGATGACGGCCATTTTGTTTTCTCCGTTCGAATTTTCACTGCCGCCTGCGTGCACCGTAACCGCGAACGATTTTCTGTCCGTCGCGTTTTCGTACACGATCCGGTCGGTACTCACCATCGCACAATATTGACGGATCGAAAACACACACTCGCGCACTCGCAATCGAATTCAAACCACCGAGGTTCGATGAAAAACGCGAAAACGACGACGACATGGACGACGGCAACGGCGACAATAAGAAAAGCGTATGCGACGCCGTCGGTTCCAGACGCGGTAGTAGAGAACAATCGTGGTCGTACGTAACGGACGCCCGTATACCGCGGTAACGATGGCCGAGTCGAGTACGAGTGGATTCGCGCACTTCGCCGTGACGTGCCTGGATCGACCGAATTACACGCGGTTGTATTATTATGGTAAACCGAGCGGTCACTCGCGATACCAAAACTACCGAACGATACCGAACGGTTGAATAACGACATTCGACTGTAGTTGGCCGAGTGTTCGATCGCGGCCATTTTAAAATCTGTAACAAAAATATTATGTATCGTATGAACACGGGCGTGCGCACGGGGAAGGGGGGGACGAGGGTACTCGTAGGTTTTATTTACACCGTTGAAATTGAGTTCTGATGGGCTAGGCGATTTTTTCCATTTTTACCCCTTTTAAGCCCCTCGGGGTGAATTTTCTTAATTTTTCTTCCCATAAGAGGCTTCTACAAAGTATTGGAAATACTTATGAAAAAAAAAGACGAATGAAATCGGTAAAGAAGTTCTCAAGTTATTGCGTGACCAAGGGAAATAGGGATTCATTTTTATATACATACATATGTATATATGTACTCATATATATATATATATGTGTGTGTGTGTATGTATGTATGTATATATTATATACATAGATAACTTAAAAAATGATAAATTCGTTTTAATATTTTCTAAAACATTGGATAATTGTAATTTTTCAAAATGTAAACAATTATTGTAAAATTGGAATTCAAGACCATATCTAATACCAGCTCATTTATATGCGAACTTATCTTTAATCAAGAGAAACATTGACCGTTTCAAACATACTTAAACAATCTGATGTAAAATGTGTAATATTAATTGTGTAGGTTTCGGTAATAGTTTAGTATATCAAATGGAATTAGAAAAACTATTCAAAGAGCAGCTTCTGAGCTAGTGATATGCTGCACTACAAACTTTAAAGAGTTTAAAAGAAAATTGTCAATAATTTAACAGTCCATGTTTGAAATTTAATTAATTATATTATACTGAATAATCAAAACATCAAATTTAATGAAAATGTGGATGTACAACTTATTTTTATAGTCAAAAAAGTTTAATTTAATTTTAAGAGACTTTAATTTATTTAATAAATTAAGTTGTATACCTATCAAGATTTTTAACATGCCATTAAAGTATTGTTAGATATAGTATGAAAGAAATTTAAACCTATTGTATAAAGTTTTCATAAAAACTATAATTATTGTTGTTTTTAAACGGTTATTTTTTAAATATGTACTTATAGCTGATTAAATTGCAAAAGTAATTGATGGTAAAAAAATGTTAAATTTAAAGTGTAATTTATGTATCTATTAATTTAATACCTAATGGAAACTCAACCAAAATAGTAATGACTCCTAGAATTTAACTATAAACCCATGAATAAACTTAAATACCTAAAACAATTTTTTTGGGTAATGAATAGTCAGTATTTAATATAATTTTTCTATAATAAATTAATACATAAAAACATTTATATTTTTACTGACAACTACAACATATTTTTAAGAATTATATAAATATAATATGTAAATATATAACATGTAACATCATTACATAATATATTTTATTAGTGAACACTTGAATTGACAATTTAATTGTGTTTCAAAACACTAAAATTATAGTTCTATTTATTGTTGTAAATCAGAAAAAAAAATTAAATCTTTTAGGTGCAAAATAATATTATTTAAATCTATGATAATTATTTTTCAATATATTAAGTGTTAGAACACATGCATGCAATAAGAGAATACAAATAATTGTCATCGATTTAGCTAATACCATTGATCTGTTAGAATAGAATATATTCTATAGTCAATGCTAATAGCTATATCTATATGCCTATGGCTATATAAACGAAACGATTAACAACTATAAACTGACTACTAATTATTTAATTGAAATAATTACCTTTTACGTCACAGGGGTGAAAAAATCTGTTATTCGTTGACGCTTTGAGGCCATTTTTTTTAATATTCTAACAGTAATAAAGAAAATAAAACGTATAACATTCAAGTACAACAAACAAAAAAAATAAGACGTAACAAACGCAATTAAGAAAAACGCATGGAAGAATCTTAACGAGACCGGAGTTGGAACGAATCGAACTTGTTCGTGACAGTTGTTTTTAACCATAATATTATTTGATAAAGATAACAGCTGGTGTATTATTTCGTAAAAGAAACGAGAATATTAACCATAATATTATTTGATAAAGATAACAGCTGGTGTATTATTTCGTAAAAGAAACGAGAATATAACATTATAGTATTATAATGAAAATATTCCCAATCTAATAATAAATATTATCCACATTCGAGCGACGCGGGTCATTATGAATCTATTATATCGGTTTGGCTTGATAAACGGCGAGGTGGGGAACGGCAATAATTCAACGGTTTTATCCATAGAGAATGGAAATATATTATTATAACTGATATCTATTAGAACGGGCCTTTTTTATGTTCCCATTTTGTGACGACGCTATTTAGCTTTTTTCCAATTTTTTTCCCCAAAAATGTTCCAAATACCTTTCTGAGTGTCGTCACGTCGCCCGATTTTCAAAATTTCACCCCTAAGGGGGGTAAAGGGGTAAAAATGAAAAAAATAAAAATTTGCACTCGGGCGAAGCCGGGTTATTCAGCTAGTACAATATAATATTTTCCTATAAGTTTACCTTCAAATCTTTCACGATGAATATGTGTTATCAGAGAAAAAAAATATTGATTCTCGAAGTCTCGACTGAATAGTTATAATAGTTATAAACTTAAAACTATTGTCTATTATGTATTTATGTGCCGTGGCCCCCCTCGTATACTTATGATATAATACTTTATTTTGCGTATTCGCGTTTCTTTACCTAGTCTGTTACGGGAATACGTCGTATACCCTGCGAAACATCACTGCCTATATTATATTTTGATGTCTGAGCACTTCACTACACATTATTACATTGATTTGAAATTTTAAAGTGTAATTATTGACTTGAAACTTGATGTTTTTCAGTTAATCGAGAACATAACTCGTTATTTATACTCTTAACAAAATGAAATTCTTTTCGGCAGTTTAGTATAGCAAGTTTTACACAGCACGAGCAGCTCCGTAGACTAGGAAATATTATATCAAGTATACAGATAGTCTAAAATCATCGAATTTCATAGTTATTTAAAAAAGAATTATTTGGATGAATAGACATATACAATTTAGGAAACAAACGATATATTTCTCAACTCAGAATCATGTTAAATGTCACAATTTACATATATTTTTCTGCTGTCGGTAGATACATCAAAATATCAAATATATTTCAACATTTCATCCTATGCCACTTTCAATAGTGTACGTCAACACTCAATTATAAATTTAAAAAATGAATAATTTACAACATTTGAATTAAAAATATTGGTTTTTAATATTCAATTTACTTTGAGATTTTCATTTACTTTTTCTTATAGTGTAATAACTGAACAGCTGAGTAATACTTTTTAAATATAAAACCATTATTTGAAAACAATTACTTTAATATTTGAATATAATTGACAATACAGTAGTACTAATTGAAATTGAGTAGAGATGTATTGAACATTTTGGCACCCCAATGATATTTTATTTTACCGCCACTTAGCCTTTGTTGGCAGTTCTTAATGAAAAATATTATATAATTATAAGAAAAAAGAAATATAAACATGATAAACATTAGTGACATAGCTGGAATGAACCAGAGGGAGCAGTTGGTACCCAGACGCACAACGAGTGTGTTGTCAATGAAATAGAAATTGTCATTAGTTTGTACGTAAAAATTAATATTCGATTACCGACAATTATGGCCAGCAGGTACTAGACGAATATTATTCCTTAGTATATTTTAAATTCTGACCGAGTAGCAGACAAAATGTTTGTTGTTTTATTACTCAAATAATTAATTACCAACATGTAATAAATCTCTGTATTATACTATACTCTACTATATACGTATGTATACGATACAGTACATCTCCAAGTTCAAGATTATTTTCCTTTAATAATAATAATAGTTTAAATTAATAACAGGTTAAAAACCCTTTTTTTTTTCAAACAGATCAAATTTAAAGAACAAAAATAACTTAAATCAAATATTAATGAAAAATATGTGAAATACAGGTATGTAAATTAAAATATATTAAATTACTACATGAATTAATGTATATGTGGGCCCGTAGGTAGAATTATGACCTGAACCGGTGACGGCAAAACCTTAATTTTGTATTAGAGCAAAATAAAATGTAACCTACTCTCTAGCAACAATTAGAGCTTTGTGATATTAAAACAAAAAAATCTTGTAATAATATATGAACTATACTGAAAATACTTAATGATAACACTTAATATTTACTGGCTAAATAGAAGAAAATTTCAAATTAAAATTGTTCTAATAATTACCCGGGTTTGTTAAATGTATGTAGAAAAGTTGTACACACAAACATGTTTAATACATATGAATTATAAATGTATATATTATATATATATATAACTAAGCTAGATAAATTACATAAAATATATAACAAATTTTCATCAAACAATTATTTATTTTATTAAACATTTTGTCATTAAATTAACATAAAAAAAATGTTATACAATAAAATTGTTCAATAAGTTTGCTCACTAAAAGTCTAAATATATTACTATACTAATAAATCTTAGCTTAGACATTCATATTCCTACATTAGACTCGCTTTCACAAGAAAATATAACGTTTCTATAGATTAATAAGAAAAATATATAATAAAAAGGATATGTTAAAATTAACTACTGAAATTAATAATCGAATCAATCAAAATAATAATAATCTACATTTTAGGTATTTCATTAATAGACATTCTACAAATTTGTGTTGATGCTTATCCCGAATATTTTCAACCTAAAATATAAAACAAAAAATCATGATTTTCATTAAAGATTTCCACTTGCATTAAACATATTCAAATATTTAATGATAGTGTAAATAATTGTTTACAAAAATAATTTCATTATTTTCTATAACTAATATTTCTATATATTATAATAGGAATTAGGTACATTATCAAAAATAATTAAGCAGCATTTTTTTTTTTTACTACCTAATGTTAGTTTTTTAGTTCTTATTCATAAAATATTAAAGATAATTTAGATATAATAAAACCGATAATTACATACAAAATGAATACATTTGTTGAATGTTTATTGTTTTAATTGTATTTGTTGAAAGGAAATAAAAATTGATTTACTTTTTATAGCTAACTAATAGCGTTTATTTATATTATATTCTGTGATAATAAATACATAAGAAAAAACTCAGTATCTTTGATTATCAATTTATACTTAGGATTCAAAAAGTAGTGTAAAATAGATATTTTAAAACTAAATAATCATAAGCTTTTTGAAATATAATATTAATTCTCAGAGATTAAAAATTGTATATTATACTCGGTTCTTAATGAAGGCGTGAACTATTAGGTATCCGTTTTGGATTTAAAGATAAACCTAATAAACCTACCTACCAAAACTTAAAATTCTATTGCATTCTGTTAGTTATTTGTTTATATATATTTCAATTACTTTTACTGCACAAAAGTGGCGTTAAATCTTAATTGTGTATATTTAAACGTTATTAATTTAAAATAGGTAGAACTGTAAAGAATATAATATACATGCAGAAATAGAAAATTATAATAAATGCTTCATTGTATATTATTGTATATTTACTGAGAATATGGATAAAATTGCACAAAATGTAAACAAAATAATCACCGAGTAATAGAATAATGGGTCGAAAATCTGAAAACTATTGTATTTTCAAAGATATGCTTTTTAACTATTAATTTTTAATTTAAAAAATAAAAAACAACCAAGGCAACATGATTCCTTAGATACCTAATTAATATCTCAATTGATAACAAATCAAGTGTTGTAAGTACTTACTGTATGTTATTGAACATTATTACATTATTTTTTCTAGCTAATACAAATAGCGTAATTTTGTAATTATATACAAGAACTAATTCGGCAAAACTTTAGCAACTAATAGTCTGATACTTATATGGCTATATACTTATACTTATTATATAAAGTTTCTGAGATAAATAATATTAAATTCTAAATCATGTGAGATAGGTATCAAAAAATAATAATATAATTAATAACAATTTCCAAGTACATGATATAAGTTTTATACAAATATTACAAATATTACAAATATTATACAATTAAGTATGCAAAAAAAACAATTCTCGGTTTTCGTTTATAATAATACATATACATGTTTAATATATCCTAATATATAACATTATAACATTAATATTAAAACTTTTAACAACGAACTGAAACGCACTTTCACACGTGAAACCGAACAATTTAAAACAAAATAAAAACAGAATAATAGGAGAAAAAAAAGCCGAGCGACAATCACGAGCGAACGGTGTACTGTGTAGGCCGATTGAAATGAAATGGACGCCGACCGAGGACGACAAAACGTCGCGACGCAATAGCCGCAGCACCGGTGCGTAAAGGTCGCACCGGTGCGCAACAGCGTTACCAAACTTTCAACTACAACGATCGGTAATCCCATGGCCGCCGCCGATTTGTACAAAAACAATGAATACAAATTTTTTGTCATCGGCTAGGCCTAATTCACGAGTTCACGACTATACAAATGAAATCGTCACCAAGATTCCATAACGCCGACTAAATATTAAAACCAATTTTTCACGGACTAGTCGGATACTGGACGTATTTTGTCCGTAACGACGGTCGGCACAAAACAGATACGATAGAAAATATCGATTGTGAGACGACAATGTCTGCCAAAAATTAAAGCAATTTATTTTAACAGGTCAGCCGCTTATAGGACGTTTTGTCCGCGGCGCAGTTATTCGTTACGACTAGAAATGCCACGTACACGAGGTTGACGAAATCACAAAAAAGCGTCAGCCGAACGATATGAAAGATTTTTTAATAATGCAATATAATTTCACAGTCGCTCACGTATCGAGCGTTCGCTTCAAAAAAATAGAAAAAAAAAGGAAACCACAATTAAATATTCGTCGATGTACTAAATCACAAGAGTATCAGTCATAAATCCGAAAATAACTCCGTCTCTGTCGTCGAACATTCTATAATCAATGATATTATAGTATAATAAAATAATTACTTTGATATTTTATCAAATTTATTTTGTGAATTTTAAAGAAATTTGGATAGTATCTATTATCTAACAACAGCTTTGAGATCAGATGCACTTGTGTTTGTAAGTTTGTATACATATTTATGTGAAAGAGCAAGTTTCAAATTGTTTATAATACCTGTCAATTTAAATGGGAAATATCGTTTCTGAGACAATGTCGGCCAAAAATTACGACAATTTTTTTACAAAAAATATTCGTTGGTGCAAAATCGACACCGACTGGAAACACCACGTACACGGCGTTGACGAAAGCACTGAAAAGAGTATACTCGTCAGTCGTACGAAATGCAAGATTTTTTAATAATGAAATATTAATTTACAGTCGCTCGCGTACACGAGCGTACGCTTCAAAGACTCGTTTAATTCGAACACATTATTAAAACCTCACTATTTTTATAATCGATACGTTAAACTCACAAAACGCACTTTCACACGTAAAACCGAACAATTTAACACAAAATAAAAAGTGAATAATATGAGAAAAAGAGCCGGGCGACAGTCACGAGCGAACGGTGTACTGTCTAGGCCGATTAAAATGAAATGAACGTGGGAAAATGGACACCGACCGAGGACGACAAAACGTCGCGACGCAATAGCCGCAGCACCGGTGCTTATCGGTCGCACCGGTGCGCAACAGCGTTACCAAACTTTCATCTACAACGATGGGGGTTAAAAGGGGTAAAGGGTTAAAAGGGTGAAACTAGAAAAATTCGCCTGGGCGGAACCGCTGGAGCTTTGAGTATGAAATTTTGTCGGCGATTTCGTTTTATATAGTGGAAGCTTCTTGAGAAAGGATTTTCCGAAATTCGATTCCTAAGGGAGTTTAAAGGGGTAAAAGAGGTGAAACTAGAAAAATTCATCTGGCCGGAACCGCTGGAGATTTCAGTATGAAATTTGGTCGGCGGTTTCGTTTTATATAGTGGAAGCTTTTTGAGAAAGAATTTTTCGAAATTCGACCCTTACCGGGGTTAAAAGGGGTGAAAGGGTGAAACTAGAAAAAAATCACCTGGCCGGAACCGCTGAAGCTATGGGTGTGAAATTTGGTCAGTAGTTTTGTATCGTGATATAGACGCCCATTGAGAAAGGATTTTTCCAAAGTCCACCCCTACCGGGGTTTAAAGAGGTGAAACTAGAAACTTAAAAGGGTGAAACTAGAAAAATTCGCCTGGCCGGAACCGCTCGAGCTTTGAGTATGGAATTTGGTCTACTATAAATATAACATTTAACACTTCATTATACCGGGAAAAACTTTTCACGGGCGAAGCCGGTATTCAGTTAGGTAAATTGGAAAAAATAAATTTTTACATATAAAATATCGTTACTATACTATACTCATATCGTGTGTTTGTTTAATAAAATATTAAATAATAATAGCAGTCAGCTGATAACGGGAAAATGTCAATTATTTAATAATAATTATTCAATCAAATTATTATTTGGCCTATACACATTTTTTATACTTAAACCCGGCAAGGACGGGTAATATTCAGCTAGTCATTCTATAAATGCATTTTGAAATTTTTAATTTTGGCCAGGTTTTTATGAAAATATCCCACTGTGCGCGACGTCGAAAAACAACGTGTTTTTGTTGAAACGTTTGGTTATCATAATAATAATAATAATGATATTCAATAAGATTGTATTTGATTTGCATATAATAATTATAATAATAATAATTAGGACGAGGATGGGGAGAGGAATGCGTTCATTACCATCGTGCGCGCCAAGCTCATTAGTCATTAGCATAATAATAATAATAATAATACGATTCAAACTCCTCGCAGCGCGAATAATAATAGAATGAATAATGTGTTGAAACAAAGAAATTGAGACTCCTCAACAGTCCATTTCATACTATAACACAATATAAAATAAAAGTCCTAATGGAATTTAATGTGATACTAATGTAAAAGAAATTTTTTTTTTCATATGCATACAAAAAATTATTTTTATTCATATACTTTTATTACTATATATTTATTCATATACGAATAAAAAATGATTATATATAATAATAATAATAATCCTTACCTCAAATATAAGTTTGTTCGTGGCGGCATCACAATACAATATAATGAACGAATGTGATGCACCTATTGTGGCTGGCCCGCTTTACGTGATCGCGTTTTCTCGCAAAGAAGTATAATATTTTGTTTACACAGTTATGTACGCACAAATCGAAAATTTGGAAAAAGTTGCGCGAAACGTTATCAACGAACAACATTGTTATATTTTACCATCCGAGCCGTGGTTGTGACTCGCGAAACACTAAAATAAAATAGCGGATGGTAAACTTCACAACCCGTTTTGGCAAATGACCGTAACGAAAATACGCTAAACAATGAATATCGATAGTACTTATGTAGTATTATATATAGTATTTATGCGACAAATAATTTGGTTTCACCCACGCGACCGCCGTGAGACGTGCGATTACTCGTCAATAATTAATATTGTCATCGAAACGAAATTTTGAAAACATAGTATAAAATTCCCGAAACACGCACCCGCTCGGAGAACCCCGACATACGCGCGAACCGACGACGACTGAAACGAAAGGGATAATCAGTCGCCGCCCTGCGTCGGATTTAACTTTTAAAACGAACGACCAATGAAAACTTACGAACTCATGGATAGTTATAACTTAAACCGTAGGTTACCGAAAATCTCACGCGTAACATCGACCGAAATAACCGAAACAACTGGACAGACCGCGATCGTGGTATCCAGAGTTCTGTCCGCAGCGCGCGATGTGATGATGTATTACCATTGATTATAGAATTTATTACCGATAATGATATCGAGTGATATCGATTAATATTTAAATAATTTTAATTAAATTATATAATGTTCATTATACGAATTATCGCTACCTCGTTTATCCAGCGACAAATATACGTTTATTAATATTTAACGATAAACGGGATAGCGACAAAAGACACAGTTACTCCGCTAAATTCATTAAATACACAAAAAAGAGATCATGTGTTGAGGGGGATGATGTATTGATATCGACATTTAATTAAACCATTAAAATATTATATGTATAATTATCAATATAATTTTCTTACTAGGATAGTTATTAAATACTGTTACAAATAATTTTTTATAATATTCATATATGAATAGTAAGTGGCGTATTTAACGTTGGACTACTAGGACTACTAGTTTAAAAACAATTTTTTTTTACCTAAGTAAATAAAATAATTTTAAATAATGTAAAAAAATTACCAAATAATAATGTAATAAAAAGTAAGTATCCATCTACAAATTTGTAATTATAAATTAAATTATATTCGAATGAAATCATTGTAAATTACAAAAATATGTTATATGAATCTAATTAAAAATGAGGTTTTATTCAATAATATATCTTTGGTTGATATCACTTATCTGCAAACATTTAATTTGTTAAATTATATTATAAAAATTATTTTGTAAAAAATATAAATATGTAAAAATGAAATTTAACTTAGGTACCCAATTAATTTCATTTATTTCAATATTTATAATAATAAAATTAATGTATAAAAACTTTAGACTAAAGTTTATAGTTATTACTTTTTTCTGTATACCTAATATTATTACGGGGTTACAATGAGGTAAATTATAATAAAAACACAATTATTAAATTAATTAAATACTCGTAGTTGAAATTATTGTATTTATTGTTAAAATACACCACTTATGTACAACTCGTGCTTTTTTTCGCGATTATTTCTGAGGTTAAGCCTTTGTCGTCTTCGTGTTTATTGTTTGGTACAAGTGGGCATTTTAACACTTCTATGCTGATCACTGACTGCAATTTGTAAAAACAATTAATATCATTAATAATTTTAGTAAAATTTTAGCAAAATATTATGATATAGTAGATATATCTATACAATGTAACGAATTAACAAACGTTAGATATGTGCTCAATATAACCAACACGGATAATATACCTTTCCGTTGATATTTTATTGAGATAAGTTATGGAAAAATTGTCCACAAATATTTGTTTACATACTCTTTAAATTTGTTTTTATGACATACAATTTTATGGTTTCTTTTTCAACAGATTTAATTTTTATTCATATGGCATAATACTCAGATTTATGATTTTGTTTACAACGAATTTTAAATTCGTTAAAATGAATACTATATTCATTATCCATACCTATTTATATATAACAAGTATTTATTTTTTTTACTAAAACTTTTCTTAAAAACAAAATTAGTTGAGTCAAAAATCCAATTTGTTTATATTTACATGGACGCAATTAAATTATTTATGTTTTAAATTATAATTTATGAATATAATCTTACCAACACCAAAGTTTAGGCGCAGTAGAGCATTAGGTGATTCAGAGTGCAAGAGTTAAGGCAACATTCCGTAGCAATGCCGTCTTTTATTGGTTGCAGTTGCACTGGTGTATCACCTAAAACAGAACACAAAAAACATATACTTACATCTAATAATATAGTATAGCTGATGATTTCTCAGGAATACAGGCTTACGTGTATTACACACGTCTTATAGCAACATGAAATAATTAAATCGAAATTCATTCTTTTTTTTTACAATCAGTACTCTTTATTCGCAACACACTGTTTAATATGTTATTTGGATCTTGGATGTAATTATAAAGTGAATTGTATATATTTTAATTAATTAATTCATTTTTTTTTTTATATTTTATTTATTTACTAATTACAATAATGAGTTCTTAAATATAAATATGGATTGATTATTGATTTCATATATTTAAAACATAACCCATTAATATAAATGCAATTTCAGAGAATTTTAATAAACCAAAAATTAATTATTACTATCATATTATAATATTATTTTTACCTTATATCCAAAGTAAAATAAACTTTCTATACACCATGAGCGCAACTGTTATATCCACAAATCACAAAAATCGTCACCGACTGCTACTAATGTAAGGCCAAATAACATTTACAATATTATAAACATTCCCCTTCATAGTGCAAACATTCTTGGGGTGGTCAATCCACGCGACATCCGATTAAATTACACCGTTCTCTTCCCCTCTAGAACCTACTTCACCGAGAGTACGTCCATTCATGTCCCCTCGAGATAATCAACTCTGGGTCGTCTTCACGATCAACACCATACCGAAGTAAGAAACAAAAGTAGTATTGGAATAATTCCAAAATTATTCTGTTCACTGGTTTCTTTACGGGTCTACCGAATGAAAACGCAATCGTTTTTTACGTCCGATACACTCTATTTCATAACGGTCGATGAAAACTTTGTCTTACCTTCCGGCTCAGGGGAATGATAATTTACATTGTTGTGGCAAATATGAGCCACGATATCAGCCAAATTACGTCCGCAAATTTTGGTGGGCGCGTGCCAATCTAAAATACAACAGAAAAAAAATGTATTTACATATAAGATTACGTTATATATTTAGTAATTATTATAGGTCAATATTCTAACTGGCAAGTAATTAATTTTATAGATCAATTCAAACATTTTTTAAAAAAAGACTAACAACAAAACCAAAAAATGTTTGTAATATTATACGATGAAATAAAATACATTTTTACCGACAGATTGTGCAATAATGTCTTCTTTGTAAATGGTCCTACCCATTACACTAATCGCTATACACATTGATATAAATAAAATCATATGTGGTTTTGGATTCCTAAAACATAAAATCATAGGAAAACATTTAAACGAAAATAAAATATTAAAAATATGATAAAAACGATTAAATATTATAATTTAGGAGTAGAAAGTATTTTTCAGTATACGTATTTGTTGTTGGTTAAAAAACAGTAGTTTAACATCATCTCACCATAGTGGAAAAAGTGTCCAAGTGAAGTTATAACTTATAATTTTATTAATTACCTACAATGTAGGTTGTAGTTAATAATTAAAAAACTTTTTCGATTTTTAAAATGTCGTCATTTTTAAAATCTGTCTAAAAATGTGTAAAAGAGTAAATAATTTTAAGATTTGAATAAAAAATAACCTCTTTAAAGTACCAACTAGATACGATTTGCTACCGGTAGCTAATACTGAAGTTTAAATTCGGACCATTTTTTCGGGTACTTATCGTGTACACATAAATAAAATAAAAAACACACATCATGGTCAATCAATAGATTGATTGTTTCACTCAGAATCTAAAAATGTTTACACAGTTTGGTACACATTAAACACTTTATTATTAACTATATTAATGACCTAAATACTTACATGTTTATTGCTGTTGTTTTGGTAGTAGGTATAGTTGATCAATAATATCCTGAAAAACAAAATACATTAATTAGCCGATTTTCAGCAAATAACAAATTACTTGAAACCTATTTATAAATTAACAATTTTACATTTAACATTGTATGAGTTTTTATTTATGGTAGTTTTCAAATCAGACAACTAGTTCAGATTTTGAATGTGTTAGATGTATATATATTGTCACGAGTATTTTGTTCGAGGATCTAAGGTAGATATAGACTAGCACTCATATTTCAACAGCGCATAAATATTCATATTTTATAAATATTCAATATTCGAAATATTTTAGTTACAGCCTTACAAGTAATTTATTTCTACCTATATCAAAAGTTTTAATAAGTATTAAAAATGTATGTTAAAACTTTAAATAAGTATAAAAAACCTGAACAGACTAGACTCTAGTAGTCTAGTCACTAGACTAGAGTATAATAATATTGACACATATTATATAGTGTCGTAAGCCATTAACAAATAATTAATAAAATTGTCAATTTTTTGAAAAATTAAAATAACCATTGTATTTAAGATTAGTATTAATAATTATTGTCAAACAATTTTTTCCCAATGCACCACTATAATTTAAATTTCAAAAACAATTTATAATATTTTTGTTGTTAAAAAAAAAAAGGATGAGATACAAGACACGGATGAGATACAGATGATCGGTGATTGATTTTGATGAATTGGTCTTTTAAATTTAAAGCAAAATATTGCTCACGAAAAAAAAAACGATTCTGAGTAAAAGAGGTGGGAAGGGTTAGCAACAAAAAGTTTGCAGATTTTCGTATTCATATAAAATTTCAGTGAAATTTGATTATTCAAATGTTTATGAAAAAAAATTGTGCCCATGTATTTCCGAGATTTTTTTCATTTTCAAGAGTTTTTGACAAGAAATCTCAAAAATGTTAAGTCTTTAAATAGCCCAAAAATATTTGAAATGTACACCATATCTTGAGAATAGCCATATAGAGTATTTGGTGAAAATGTCAAGTTCCTGCGAATAATACTTTTTGATAGGAAATGTATTTATTTTTTTTTTTATTTTGCATAGCTTTATTGTATATTTTATTATAAGAATAACAGAATAATATATTTTTTTATACGATAATATTTCATCATTTTAGAGATAATTCCTTGATTGTGTTTTTAAAATACAAACAGTAAAAATACTATATTAGTTATTTAATATATATGTGTATATATAAAACCTTGCTCTATTAATAATTTATACATAGTTACGCTTAAGTAATGATAATAATAAAAAAATAATAATCTAAACTAATTTATATTTTAACAAGAAAACAAATATTTTATTTTCATTCAACATTTTCATAATATAATGTTTATTTATTTTTATTATGGTTTTTTTAATTTCTTAATAAGGTATATGGTATCGAGGAAATAAGAATCACGCATATGAATGAGCTAGTATTTATGGTTCAAAATTTAAAAATTTCAATTTCATTTTATGTAAATAATAAATCAAACGTTGTGCGCTAGAGTAGTGTCCTTATTCAATCAAATCTTTGTTAAAATTCATTATACCGCACAAAATGTATTTTTACCAATGAAATTTGAGATACATTGTTCCATAAATTTGAATCTCAATACTCGATACATACTTAATTTTAACACTTTATAAGTTGTGTAACTTATTTTTCCTTTTTTTATTTATTGACATATCATTTTCATTTATAATTGTATTCAATTAAAATCTATTACAAAATATTACGTACAATTTAATTTAATAGTAACCTAATGATTAATGTAGGATTGGGTAGGTAGATAAAATATTATACAAGTCGCACCAGTATCATAGTCAAATATTATTATAATTTATATTGAGGGTGTCGAAGAATCAAATGAAAAGTATTAGCCATTAATATATCATCAAGAGTTTTAATTCAGACGTATGCACATATAATTAAAATTAAAAACAAAATATAATATATAAAGAAATAACTAACACATGTTTATATAATTACGTTTGAAAGCAAGTATAAAACTAAAAATAAATGGTATAAATTAAATTTTTTACGGTTTTGTGATCGGGCACGTATTGCACAATATAGCACGTTAGATATATTGTATATACTATATAATATACGTATAACACGTATATTTTTCTTTTCTCGTCGGTATGACAAGTATTAATTAAATTGAATACTTATTTATTTACCTATTGTGTTCGTTGCTAAATATACGTTATAAATGATCACCGCCATAAATTGTGCTTAATTTATTTTCAGTAATCGACTTAATAAAAATACGAGGCATTTATATTTATTAACCGATACTGCGGTATTTTTGTAGTTTTGTAATTTTGTTTTTTTTTCTATGAGTGTTGTTTATGGTAATAGCAATGTAGTAAAACTTTGTGTGGTGGGTATCCAATGTTAGATTTAAAATTAGACACGCTCTTTTGTTTATATTTTTGTAGGCTAGATTAACCATTTCATTTTAAAACTTACAAATTTAATCCACGGCTTATCCTTACCAGATATCATTATAAATACGAATAACTAATTAGTTCAAGATTAATTTTATTGATGTCCTTTAAGATGATTTTATGTTTTGTTTTTATTATTTTTGAACATTTATGGCCTTTTAAAAGAATATGTTTAATAGGCACGCATGTTAAAAACGAATGGGAACGATTTCATATAACTAGTAACATTGTAGAAAAATATTTATATTATGTTTATCAAGAGCATAAGGTCAAGGATCAATTTCAATGACAATAGCATACGATTAATTTATTAATTATTTCAAAATACCAACTGAAACAACCTACAGGATATTACTACTACCTATATAATTCAGTACATTTTAAGTATCTTACGTGGTTATAATAATTAAACTCAAAATAAAAATATTAACGAAATAAACCTTATGTTATGAATGTATATTGAAGGGTATAAAAGTCACTTTCATTGAATTTAAATTTTTACTCTTTATAGTATTACAAAAATTATTTCACAATATTTTTTATTTTTTTTTCTGTGGATACAATTTGTGTAAATACATATCTGAATTGTTGCGTTACTGTCTATTACAGTATTTCTTAAGTAAGTAATTAATTGATTATGGGTGGTACTAAAAAGTAGCCATGGCCGAGGAAGCAAGTAATTTTGTGTTGTACAGTTAAAAATTACGTTAATATTTGCAAATGATATGACCAACATTGCAAATATAAATTAGTAATTATTACAATAGATAAATAAAAACATAAATCACATTGTATTAATAATATATATGATTAATAAATATACGTATTTATTGTCGAATTTTAAGATGAAAATATTTGTAGACTTTCAACAATATGTTTGATAATTTTAATTTCTTAATAAAAGTGAATGATTATAAATCATAAAATCTCAATTTTTATATTAAAAACTAAAGCTCATACATACTAGGTATACAGAGTAGGTACCTAATTTTGACAGTTAATAAGATAACTATACATATATATATATATATATATATATATACGAGTATACATTATACATATATATTTTAACACGAATATAAGGCAACATAACGGATTTCAACATTAGAGGAAAAAAATTCTCGTGAGATTAAACAAATTACAAAATGTCTAACTTTTTTTTGATAAATAGTAATATATTAAATATTTATATATAGTAACACATTTGAGAACTATTTTTTTACAAACAACCATAGTATTATCTTGTGTAATTAATTATATTAAAAAAATGTTTTTTAATAAAACTAATATTACATGTAATAGGTAACTTAAACAAACCAATATTTGATTTACGAATTCGTTTTATCATTTTTAAGTATTTAATTATGTTGAGTATTTATACCATTTAAAAATAAACTAAAGGTAAACATCGCTTTTTCATATTTAACTATGAATTATGATTCGTAAAGTTTACGAGTTTTTAAAATTAATTTTGCAAGTTTTTCATACCATTTACTTGATTACAATTGCATTTCAAAAAATTAAACTAATCTGATTTTGCATTATTAAAAAAAAAAAAAACAGAATTTATTACTTTTCTATTTTAATAAGTAATAAAATTAAAATTAATTAATTAAAAATGTTGTAGTTCGAATAATATTCATAATGTTAGTATGATGAAAATATTATTAGTTTCGTGAAAATTAAATTTAATGTTTCGTCCGATTCGAATAATATTTCAAAATTATGCCAAGAAAACACTTAATACAGCTTACATAAAAATTATAAAAATAACTTCTCCTACATACCTTTCTGGAGAAAAGATGTGTGTTGACGGTGTGACACTATGTTCTGGCAGGAGACCCAAGTTGGACGTTAGTGTACGCTTTCAATAGACGAGTAGACAATGATTGGCGTCTGTGCAGAGCGTATACAGTGAACACGAATATAAACGATTCCCAATGTACTATGTTAGTAGTAGGGATGCCATAAGTATGACCACCACACTATTATTGTGTTTCGATCGTACGAGTAGTTTCGTAAAAAACCGGTCGGAGTGTGGGTATTATTTATGTAAGGCGGTGGTTGCGCGGGGAAGGGGGGCAGACCCAGAGTATAGAAACGACGTTTAATAATGAGTGACATTATCAGTAGCGTAACTAAGAGGGATCAGAGGGTGCAGTCGCACCCGGGTCCGTTCCCAGAGGGGCCCGAGGGGCCCAAAGTAATATAATTATTTTTTCTATTACAATATATTATTAAACAAAATATTTTATTTTTTTAATTATTCAAAATTATTCAAAATTATCATTATTATTATACTGTGTAGTAGCCCGCATGAGTGTGAATATTATTATATCAACGTAAGGTTCACGAGTATTGTATAGTGAATATACAGTGAATACAATATCAGTTTTATAGTTTTATCATTACTTTTAAACGTCGCGTTTTGTACCTAGCATATATTTATTAATAGATTGGCCATCAACCGACCGTCTGTCAATAATCCGATAATCGTTATATCTTATATCACTGCAGTTTTCTACTTAAACTAATAAAAAGTCCAGAAAAATGTTTTAAGTTTTGAGTCTTATATTTATTTTAATTGTTATTTGTCACAACTGTAACTATTACCTGATTTTTCTCTATATACATAATATTAAGTTTTAAGTTAATAATAAATAATTATTATTGATAACCTTAATGATTCTACTATGATAAAATGTGTGTTTAATAATATATGCAATAATATTTAAAAATAGGTTTTAAATAATTTTAGTAAGGTGAATGCACCCCCTCGGATCTTCTTAATCTCGTATATATATACCTGGATGAGGGGAGCCCGTTGAAAATTTCGCTGCCGTGCCTAAATTTTGAAGTTACGCCACTGGTTATTATATTATATCGATAAAATATCGACAACTTATTATTTTTTTACTTAATTAAAATACTAATACTTAATACTTTTTAAATATTTAAAATTTGTAACATAATTATCACTATATTATTTACATTATGGTCTACTGTAATCAGTATACCGATCAAATTTTATTATCAAATATAACAAAATTTTTATACTATTTTTATACTAAAATGTTTATAAAATATTATTATATTTTTCTATTAATGTTATAGTCCGTTGTGCAACATTAACACGTATTTTAAATACAGAGCATGTAATTTGTATTTTAATTTGTATTATGTTATTAGTTATTACAATTTTAGCGGAAAGTATTTGAAAATTTCGGAAAGGGACTCTTGGATATTGCCAGTTATACACAAATAGTTTTATAATAATAGTATATATTTATTAGATTATCTATAATGTTTGGAATTCAAAGCATAATAAATTTTTTTTGTTATGTTATTTAGAACAATATTTGACTCACAAAGTTTAAAAATAATACTTTTATTTTGTGATTATTTTTTTTCTAGAGAGTTTGATTACATTTTAGTGCTAAAATATACATAAGGAATGTATTTACATTTATCTAGTTTGTGTGATATTTGTACAATTATTCACGAATTCTATTACAATGCTCACATTAATAAAGTAATTTATGCAAATTGATATGTTTGTCGCTGACAAATTTAAAATCAAACACTATTTTTATTTTCAAATATTCATTGAAATATTTGTATAACTATAATAATAATTATAGTAATATATTATAAATTATAATAATAGATAATTAGTTGTTGCCGTTCACCACTTGGTTAATTTATCGAAAAAGCTGATATTAGTTATACACTTTTTTCACATTTATATGAGTAATGAACTTAATTAATAATTACATTTAAATACATTTGTTCACGCCGCAAATGCTGAACATAAAGTTATTATCTAATATCACATCATCATAAGTTGTGCCCATTAACACTTAATTAGAAAATTAAATTACAATGTATATATATTTATAGGTATATATAATAAAACACAATTCGTAAATCTTTTAAGGTATAAAATTTATTTTGTTTCAGTGTACATTTCAGTGACACTTATCGTCATCAATAGATAAAACTTTGACTAAATCGGTATTTCAAACGAAAACACTATGCAGTGTAAGGAACATTTGTTTATTCCTCAAAAGAAACATGATATTCTTTTCAATGCTGTAATCTAAATGTAAAAGCTTATTGTCAATTGTACAATAATTGTACCCATTTTATACCCACAAAAGGAAATGTTACAATACGGTAATCGATTCCGTTCTGACAATATCTATTACGTTTACAAAGCAAAATTAAACAAATAACATATTATGATGACAAGGTTCCCAGGTTTAGTGTTTGTGTATAATAAAATTCTAAAATTAGTATATCCGCCCGCATCTGCTCTACACTTTACTATTTGATATATCATAGCCAACTATATATATATATATATACATTGAAACATTTAATGACTAAAAACGCTTGTGTCATGTATTTCTATTACAACTGACTTACATACTCTAAATAAACCCGATTTATTTAGTCAACACAAATGTATTAAAGAACGAGCAGAGATAAAACTGTCATAGTCTCTCTGGGCCTATAATTATTATTATTAAACCTTTCTTGACAGTTAATTTATCAGTCATTGAATATCTGGTTCTAAGCACGTCCTTTTATGTCATCAATTCATCAATCAGTGCTCTGAATAATTCTGTTAGTAGGTCTATAAAATAATTATTAATAGTACCAAATATAATATAAATATTTTATCGGTAATTCTTTTTTTTTCTTTAAATTATACTCATCGCTATACTAACCTCATATTTTTTTTTAATTGCTTCGATCAATATAATATAATGATTTTTACAATACATTATAAGAC
The DNA here is from genome assembly GCA_948098885.1 of Drepanosiphum platanoidis. Lineage (NCBI taxonomy): Eukaryota > Metazoa > Arthropoda > Insecta > Hemiptera > Aphididae > Drepanosiphum > Drepanosiphum platanoidis. The sequence goes on along the minus strand of OX402540.1, from coordinate 10,986,702 downwards.
GTTTTGCTAAGATTACTGAATTATGTAAATTTTATTGTTTTTTTCATCAATTATCAGTGTTACATCACAGATATTCTGTTATTACCATCGATTTTGTCGAAAAATGGTATACCATAAATTTTGCCAATTTTTTGTCATTTTTCGTCATATTTGGCCTATATTTTTAAAACTCTTGGGAAATTCGAAAAACAACCTCTTGAAGGTAACAACAAGATCCGAATTCAGACCAGAAACTTCCCAGGAAAGGTTTGATCAAAGTAAGTATTCTGGTCGAAATCATGTACACAAACACAAAATATAAAAAAATAACAAGATAAAATAGCATTGAACTGTTAGAAAATACCACTCAATAGATAGAGTCTAGATTGGCAGATTGGTAGATTTGAGTGATTTTCTCGAAATTTGAACTTCAAACGCTTAATAAAAAAATGCGAATACAGATTTTCGAAATATTTTCATAATCAAGTATAGATTTTTTTTTTTTTGCACTAGAAAGAGCAACTTCTCTTATATCTTAAAAAATAACATTTTTAAGCCTCAAGTATTGATATTGAAAATATTATGAATTTTTAACGACAAAAAATCTGATTTTCTCGTATTTTATCTTAGTTTTATCTTGAAACGCTTATAAAAAAAGATTTTAATCCTTGGATTTTCGATATTTTTTTTATACAATGTATGGGAAATTGAATTCAATTTTCAAGCTTTAATAATTTCTCAAAACATTTTTATCGAAATTTTTTCGAAAAAAAAATTAAATAACTTAACATTTCAAATGTCTATAAATAGCACGAAAAAATGCTAAAACCGTTTGAAATTTACACCATTTCCAGAAAATACCCACATAAGTATTCGATTAAAATTTCAATTGCCTGCGATTAATACTTTTTAAGTTCACATGAAAATAAAAATTCGATTTTGTCAAAAACCAGTGTGCCGTAAACTTTGCCGTTTTTCACGTAACTTTTGAACTCAAAGATCCACTGCAAGATTCATAATGTCTGTTTAACAGCATGAAGCATCAAAATCTTATATTGTAATATCAGTCACTAGTTGATGCTGTGTAGTAATAGTAAACTGTTTGTTTTATGAAGTCTATTCGTTAAATAATAACAGATTAAATGTTTGGATATTTTTACCGAAGTGTACGTAAGTATGTCGTGGACTGTGTGGAGGTGGCACGACGCACAAGTTATATTAGTAATGTAAACGATCAGATATATATATATATATATATAATAAGAATAAAAAAAAGACACTGTGGTGCTAGTACTGACAGTCGTTTATATGTAGTAAAATAAATGTAATAATAATAATTAATAAACAGAACAGACACTGTGACAGAGTCATTGTTCATGCGAGTCGATCTTTCCTCGACGGATGATCGTGAGCGAGAGAGGGTTTTGGTTTTTCACGGCATTTGCCTACGGCGGTGCCTATGCCTCGCTCTCCCCGCTCCTCAAGGTAGGTGCGGGGTGCGAGGGGTCGGTATCGCGATCCGCGGACTGCCGACTGACTAGAAAAAAAAATAGTAGATTGCCGACGCGGTCGGCGGCGTACGTTGTGGAGAACTGCTGCCGCCGGGCCCGCGTGAAGTAATTAAATGTAATTTATCTATTAAAAACGTCGATTATCAAATCAAATCTTTGAAATAAAGAACGGTTTTGCGAATAATTATTCAATTTTTTTTTTTCCATAATAAAACCATTTATTTAAATTATTAGTCACAAATTATTGTATACTACTCATTTAACCGGAGTTTTATCTCTTGTTATTAAATATACCAAATAATATTTTTATACATCACTGATACCAATCAGTAAAGTCACGTCATAGAATATATTATTTATACGAGTATATTGTCGATGTAAATACAATTAATGCAATGCATTGCAGTGCATCTCAGTTCATTTAGCATAACCCAGGGTGCACCACGAGGAGGCGAACTGATTTACACCCCATTGTGGTTGTTTTTTTTTTTTTATCATTTAAATTATTATTTTCTATTGTTTTTGTATTTTTTTTACGATTTACATCTTTTTTTTTTCAATAATCATAATCAAGACCTTTTTAATTTTTCAGGTTGATTCTTCATCGCCATTAATTTCACGAAATATAATCTAGTTATTATTCCGTCCCGATATTTTAAAATATTGTCTTCGATAAATGCAATTTTTTTTCGTTCGTTGGTTTTAAGTTTTCGAGGTGTATCGATAGACGTATTAATAGTGAGTTTAGTATCGATTTGAATTTTTTTCAATGTTTTCAAATATGAAAATATGCTCGGATTAGTCGAATGAAATTTCTTATCTAATTTCGCACGAAAGTTTTCGCATGCGTTCGACACTATTTCACCGTTACTGCTCATGTCTGTCCACATGTGAGGAGGGTAATCGGATTGTGAATCAATGAAGTTCTCTGTAAGATAATCCATAAACTGACTAATTTTCTCGTCTTCGGGTTTTATAGACATAAAATCATCGACAAAACATTCTACAGCGTTGTCTTCATTCAACAACGGCAATCCGAATATATTCTTCAATAACAATCCTATTTCCGTTTGCTCATAATATTGTGCACTTAATTTTAAATCCTGTATTTTTTGCCACCACACTTGACTCAAATGAAAACGACAACCTTTTATTGTAAGATTTGGCCAGACTTTGCGTACACCTTTATGGATTGATTTGTCAAAATCTAAGTACATATTTTCGGGATTAAAATATAAATTTAACTTGGTAAATTCGTCTTGTAATTTTGTGAGACACAAAGCATACGTTTCCGGTTGTTGGTTATTTATTAAGAAAAATACCAACGGCATATTATGACCGTTGTACAGCCCATAGACGACAAGAAGTTGTGAAAAAAACGTCATGCAATATTTAAATGTGCTATCCATATAAATTGTTTTCACGTTACACAAAGTAATTAAATTTTTCTCAAACGTTAACATGACTATATTTTTACAATGATCATTTACAAGCAAAGCGTGTTCATCGCCAAACGTTTTGGTAACCAACGTATCCAATATGTTGTGCACATCTTGTATGTCGGTCGGTGTTTTTGGTTTTACCGAGCGGCGAGCCTCATAAATCCCCTTGCGAATACAATCCATGTCCTTTGGGGTCAACAAATTCGTTTTTATTTTTTTATTTTTAAGTTCAGTTTGTATCAATTTTTTTGGACGTTCATACAATTTTTCTCGTGCTGTACCTTTCAGCGAATTTCTAACCACTTGCCGGAGCATGTTTCCTTCTCTCGCGTGATTATGTTGCAGATGGCTTTCAAGAATTATTTGTTCACTCAAATCAGTTTTCAAGTAAGACTTACACGTTTTCTTCGCACAACACCACCGTTTCACCGTTTTATGTTTCAATAATTTATGAAACCGCATTTTATAGCCGTAAATAATTAAAACTTCCTTACCGTGTTGACTGATCATTTTATTCGGCAGCCACGACGTCGCCATGCTTCAAGTCTGATTGTATCACAATTTACTATTTAACTGATGATTACGACACAAATAAACCTAATTGTATTATTTGCGTCCGCAAGCACCTACCGCTAGGTTTTACTTTGTTCATAAAATTACTTTTGGCGTACCATACACACAACGGTCTAGACTGTAGTCTACACTGTAGTGTGTTGATTCATTCTCGCGTGATGAATAATAGAACACTGTGATACGTCAACAAAAACTATGTTTAAATTATCGTCAGTATATTTTCAATGCACGATTATAGTATCCACGTTGTTCATCTATTTATCTGTGATAAAACGCGCGCGGCAACTATGGGTATAACAGAAATACAGAATAATTATGATAAATTGTTTTCTAACGATAAAGCTATGGACGCACTATAGGATTCCAAACAAATGATTAACGGCGAAACAGTGGCCGCACGTGGGTTTCGTAAAAAGTATATATTTTGGTATATTTTGATAGCGAATTACAAAAAACAAATTCGATCCACACATTACGCAGGATGTAAAATAAAATTTGAAACAAGATATTATTTGAATAAGTTAGTTAGAAACTCTGAGTACAGGTACGATGAATTGGATGAAACTATGAAAGCTAGTGGAGTATATGGAAAATATTTTCGAGGGTCAAGGCAGTGAGTCATTACTCATTATGGACAGAGTTAAGCAACTACTGCTAGCTACGAATTTACGCGAGTAAGTACATACTTGAATATATTATGTCTTTATTAAATTTTCAATTTAAGCACAGCATTATTGATGCTTTTCATATTATCGCAATATATTAATAATATTAATGAAACAATATAAAAATAAATGTACGTAATAATAAACAGTTAGCCTATGGCGGCTACCAGTGGCGTAGCGTGTGCGTATGCTGTGTATGCACAGCATACACTTCACAAATTGAAAAAATAATTTTTTTTATATTAATAATGTAATATGTATTTTTATAAAAAATGTTTGATTCTATTAATTTAATATTTTGTATATTTTCTTCTAAGTTCATTAGGATTGATTAATCCGCAACATTACGGCCTCGTCGCGCTATTGTCCGTTATATTTATATCTAATGGCTAGTACCTATCATGTAACATGTTCATTATGTACGCAGTATGCACGTTGTCGATTGCATACGGGTACAGACATTCAGCGACAGCTATTTATTTTATATTTCTTATCGATAATATCAATAACAAAACATACAATGCTCGCGGTCGTTTTCGTCACTCGTGTATGCAGGTTCAGTATTGCATACGCTATCGCATAGAGCCGTCTATCGTATATTTTGTATAAATTCCCAAGAACAAAATCGTCCTTCATCATTATCAATGTTGTCAATAGAAAAAAAATTATTGGTAGAGTTGAAAAAAAAATCTACGTTTCATGATGAAGTAATCAAAGCTTTCCTACGATTTTACAACTTCAATGCATACACTAAGCTGAAACGCACGCTACGCCACTGGCGGCTACCATGAATGAAATAATGAATATAATAAATAAAATAATTATTATTATATAATTATTAATTATTATTATACTATTAAACTATATTTGGTTCAATAATTTAGACAGAAGTAGATTTTATATCCATTCAGTGTATGTAATTCATTTCTTAGATATACTGAAGTCTGAAAGATAATATTATAACAATGATTTACCCATTGCGATATATCTTGCAGTATTATTAAAGATAATCAAATTCAGTCTTTTTTCTAATAATAAATTTTTAGATGGTACATTAATATTAGATAATTTATGCCGCATAAATATTAAATAGTTATTAAAAATAACTTATTATACAATTATTAATGAAAACTGCTTATTCATTTATTGGAAGGCAAATGATAAAAAATAACAATAATAATTAAAAATACTATAAAATGTGATTTATATTTATTTTATTTATGGTAGTAAAATGAATGATTACACGATGTAATTGTACATATTTGTAAAATTTAACACAAATAATTTACAACTTTGGTATTTTATACAAAAAGTTACATTAATAGATATAAATTAATCTTAAATAATATAGGATCTTTGATGATTAGTAAATCTTCATGGAACACATATTATGGTGTATGGATATCATTATTATTATATTTTAATTTACGTGCCATTTTCGTACGTATTTTATAAATTGTATTGATTTATATGAATCCAAAATGAACAACATTGTAAATAAAAATTATAAAACTACGCGTAGTATTCAAAATAAAATATTACTATCGACAAACGATAAAACATGAATGTATTTTAAATGATTTTTTTTTTACTTTACGATAGTGAAATGTAGGGCCGAAATATATCTCCACTATCGACGTTCTACAAATATGATTGTATCTTTGTCCACTGTACAGTGTATTATATAAATTAAATCACTATAGTTAGAATATTCAATAAATAATAATAAATTATATTAACAATTCTAGAATGTGAAAATTAAAAGACAGTAACATGTATTGGTATTAATTGAAATAATTTTGGATATTAAAACGTGATGAAAATTATAAGTACTTATAAAATATACTGCCTTATGTAAATAAGTTCTTAGATAAACAGACACTATAGTAAATTATTAAAAAGTAGAGCTTGGATTTTGTAGAAAATTAAATCTTTAAAATACTTAAATATTAAAGGCACAAAAAAAATATTCTTTTAATTTAAACTAGTTACTTAACCTAACCTAATTACAACAAAATTATAAAAATTAATAGATTTTTAGATTGAAAAAATAATTTACCATCATAATATGTTCAGTTAAATTATTTTCATCAAAAGTTTACCCGTTGAATGCTTTTATAATATTTATACATAGAAATTATTCAACCGATGTTATGAGAGTATATTTTTGTAAAGTAAACACTGTAATCGTTTAATACCTACCATTGACGTTTGGTACAGTACATTAGTGCAGCCATTGTATATTTTAATATTTATTTGATGTTTTGAAATTTTCTCAATCCATTATTCTCATGTACTTTTTTAGAATTAATTTGATACTTCGATTATTATTCTATCAATCATCTATTATAATTATAAATAATATTATCTTGTTTTTTATTAGTTTTATATCTTCACCTTTTGGTTATAATAAATAATTATTTCTGAATATGTTTGTATTAAAACTAATTTTAAAATTAATTTTATTTGAGCTGTGTTTAGAGAAAGTTTTATAAATGTAAGTTTAATAAAACATATTAATTATATCTAGGTAATTATTATTTTAAATATCATTCAAACACTTGAATTTCAGATAATGACTTCACAATAATTTTACTAGTCAAAACAATGCAATGAACATAATAATTATGTAGTTGGCTTTTTTTCCGATAGCTGATCGGTATTTTTAGAATTTTATATGATGTAATTATATTACTCATCTTGATAAATAGTTGAGAACTAAAACAACAGCTAATAGTTGAAAATTCGTAATGTAATTTACATCAATTCCAAACAAAAAAATTATATTGCATTTCAAAATAAAGTTTTAAGTTTATAAGCATGATTTATTATGTTACGGCTATTATATGTGTTAGGAAAAACTAGTAGGCCATAATTTGTATATTTGCACTAAGAGTCGTCGCCCATTCATTTTACGGCGCATTCATTGTGGAAAATGATTATTGGATTCAGTTTTTCAAAACTCTGAGGCCAAGTTTTATTCCTCCATCAATACGTCATCTTATATCTAACAAACTGCTTGATGATGAATATACACAGATGTCAATTAATGTAAATAAAAAAGTTAATGAAGCTTTTGTGTTCGGAATACAGATAGACGGCTGTTTAATAATATTATTTAAACTGTGTAAAAATTGTATCGAATTGACGCAAATCGTCATTTCGTGTGTATTATTTATCAATTAGGTACAGGTGTGCAGCTGGCCAGTCTCCGTATCAACTGTGCATTTTAATTATATTATATTATACAAAATTATTACCAAGCATTGTTGTTCATTTTATTAATATTTAATTAGTTTTAAGTAAACACATACACACATAACACATATACACATTTACACACATCACAGCACCACATAGCTCCACATACCATTTGACGCACCCGGCCCAAACAATATTTAAATACTTTATGTTTATTAAAATTCTTATTATTAATGTTTTATTTTGTACAATACATACCTGTAAATATTTTACTATAAACATTAGCAATTTCATCTATAGTTGGTACTTTAAAGAGGTCGTTTTTCGAATTTCTCAACTAAAAAGTTATATGTGAAAAACTGACGAAAAATGGCAACATTTACGGCACACCGGTTTTTGACAAAATTGAATATTTATTTTCATCCTAACTCAAAAAGTATTAATCACAGAGACTTGAAATTTTTACTGAATAATTATATAAACATTTTGTAGAGATGATATAAATTATATAAGATTTTGACTATTTTTGTGCAATTTATTGTTATTTGAAATGAGATTCTAGGTCGTTAAAATAACGAGGAAGACAAATTTTCGTGTAGAGATTTGCATTGATTATGTGTTATTCTAGTTCATAATTTTTTTGATATTTTGTGTATGTGTACACAATTTTGATATTGTACTATTGCAATCACATGAATATAAATACTTATAAAATCGTGAATCGCGTCATAATATACAATAATAATATACAATTATATATTATACAATATATAATATATTATATTATATATTATATAATATAATAATATATACATTAATATTATTGTGTAAAATTGTAGAATCAGTTAGTTTTTATGTGTGGGAAATATAATGAAGCATAGATATGGTTGGTCTTCGTGGTATCAACAACAATATTCTGAGTATGATTTAAGACAATTGCAACGATATATTCGAATCTCGCGTAAGTGTGACTACTGTTGTTTATACAATAAATTTGCACAGCTGTTTAAATGTCAATCTCAGGTAATAAAAATAATTCAATGGATGTCAACTAGTTTTCAAAATTTTTACAACTCAAAGTTTTATTCGACTTATAATATAATACGTATTATGTATTTATGTATTACACCTGTTTGACTACAACAATTACATTATATTAGCATTGTATTTTTTATTGCAGTACTACTAGACTAATACAGAAAAACAATTTTTTTAGATATTGGCTTCTATGGTTAACAGTAATCATTAGTTGTTATTTTTTATACACAGATTGATATTTTTATAACGTACAATTTTTATTCGATTAGACCTTTTTAAATACATCTATTTTCGTATCAATTTTCAAGTATTTTTCGTATTTTTAAAGACGTACTTAATAAATGTAATATGACGTAATCGAAGAACATTTCATATCTGTTTATGTGAGTCATAAGTACCAATAGATATTTAGTCATTAATTATATATGAATAATCAATATTTAATTAACAATTAACATTATTTGTTTATGTCCGATGTGTGTTAAACATTTAAAAATATAAATACAGACACACACACACGTACACACGTATGTAATACAGAGTATAAAATATTTATTGTTTTAAATAGTTAAATAATATTAATATTAAATTTCGCACCATCAGGTATACTTTTAAATTATATAAAGTTGCTTTTAATCGTTTTAGATTGAAAACTGAATTAAGTTTAATTTGTATTCATCAAAATGAGTAAAGATCATTTAATGCCATCGGATCGACCGCCAAATACAAAACCCAAATTTAAATCAAATAAAACGTCAAATGTTTCGAACGATTCTGCGATACCTAACATCAGTACAAATCCAACCAAGTATAACGAAAATGCTAGTACTACTGAAGAGAGAGAAATGTTACGGTTTTTGAATACAGTTACAGTTGTCCCGGAATTATCAGAAATACCTGACATCAGTAAATATTTAGAAAAAAGGAAACCCATAAAAAAGGCCAAAATAGTCAATGATCGCAGTAGCATGCTAACAAACTATATGTAAATTAAATCTGCAGAAATGTAATATTTAAATTGATAAAAAAATGTTTTCTTCTTTTTTTACTTTTAGGTGCGAACGTGCTATAAAAGAGAGAAATCGTTGGATGATGGAAAACAAATCCAAAAGTTTTGATAGGGAAATAGAATTTAAGATGCCTCAGATTTGCTATCACAAGAAATTAATGACATCTGCTGAAGCTATAGAGCCCATTCAGATGTCCAATTTATTGATAGAAAATATAATAAGAGTAAAATTTATATTTATTATTTAATAATACTCAACTAATAGAATATTTTTAATACATATTATATCATCTGCTTTGTTAGAAATCAAAGTTGTTATTTGTGGAACCAACAGTGTTATTGAAATATTTAATAGATGAAGTTAAATACGAATATACAAAAGAGATGATGAAATTTCGAATTAATTCCGTGATTAAACCAATTCAAAATCGTGATAACTTATTACGAGGGAACGAAAAGAAAAAACCACTAACGAAAATGTGAGGTTTTTTTCTTATATCAAACCATCATTAAATTTTACGTTTTCTTTTATTTTTGTAGTCAACGAGAAAAACTTATTAACTATCCCATATTTTTAAAAAGAACAAAACTCTTGGAAAAACAGTTATACACAATTCATCCATCTACAATAAAAATTATATACATGATGAAATATATAATTGTAAATCCTATGATTGATTTACAATTCTACTCGCATAAGTAATATATTTTATTTATTTTAAAATTATCACATGCATACGGTCAATTAAATATCACCATTTTTAGATTCAAAAGCCCTCTTGACTTAAAAAACTTCATGGGCATATTAGAAACCGATTTAAAAAGAAAGGAAATCTATTTGTCTGAAACGTGGTATAGTAATATCATAACAAAATTAAGTAATGAAAATGTTAATAAAAGAATTACTCGGAATTCACTTACACAAATTTGTGCGTGTATTACATCAGTTATAAGTTTAAAAGTAAGTTGCATATTTATTAATTTTTTCAAATAATTATTTATATGTATATATATATTATATATATATTATTAATTATTATATAGCTTGATCAACTAACAAAAGCGTGAACAAATATGTCCTAATAAATGCTTTTTACTTACCACTTACCGTTTTTAAGTAGAAAATTTAAAATATAATTAAAAATGTAAAATGTTTTATTCATAACTTCATATAAATTAAATTTTGTATATATGTTTTTTTACGAGTGTTAGAACTGAAAAACAGAAATATTCAGGACCTACAAAAAAATCCGTATATTATTATATCAGATCATATTTAATATTATTTCATACCTATATTGTAAGGACATATTAACTTTTAAGACGTGACACTAATTGGTTGGCGAATAAAATAATAAAGGATAAACTAAAAGTCCAATAGTTGAATAGTTTACATTTTAATAACTATTTATAAATTTACATTGGGTATACCGTTTTGTAATTATAGTTATAGAAATGTATTTCGTTTTTTATTTTTTTCAATAAACAGATGGAACGTATGATTTTGTTTTCAATGGATCACGTAGTAAAAGTATTCGAAAATCCGTCTTTGATACCCACATTCAATTTTAAATTACATTTTCTTGGTTCTAAATGTATCAGTACACCAAGTGTGGATATTATATATGGTTACTTCTGTAAACTTATAAATAGAGTGAGTAAAAAATGTTGAAATTTTTAATTTTGCAAAAATAAGTCTGTTTAATCGATATTAATTAAGTATAATTATGATAAATTTAATTTTAGATTCTCTGTGAAACAAAGAAGCTATTCATTTTATGTTAGCCATGAAGTGTTTTATTTTTAGGTTTTGTTTGTGGAAACGGGTTTGATCACAAAGCTTAAGCCAATCATTAACTTTAGGGATGGTTTTTGATAGAAAATGTAGTCTAGTTGTGATCATTTTTCTAAATTTTCAAAACAGTTTCTAAACATTTACGAACAATTAACGAATAATTACAGTAATCAGTAAAATGTAGGGGAGACTGGGTACGATTGTAACGCGGGACAATTGTAACACTAGCTATAACTTGTTCCATAACCAATACAAAAACGTCAAATAAATACGTAAAATGTCCCACTGTATGATAATCAATGTTTCCTAATCAATTAGTTTATATCATTATTATAATGGAAAATAAAAATAAAAATGTGTTTTTGATAACTGATAGTAAATAATATTATCAGTTAATTTTTATTTTTTTGTGATAGTTAAATTATATTTTTGTAACGTTCTTTACATTAACTTAATCAGAAACTAGTGTAGTTTCACTGAATATTATTCAAAATACAAAGGTCAGTAAGTATTTTTCATAATATTTAAATTACTAAAAAAATATTAAATGGGTACAAATGTAACAGTTCATTGAGGGACAATTGTAACATTAATCACTGTTCAATATTTCATTAGGTTTCTAATCAGACATTAATTTATATTGTTTTATTATAGTTATTATAGTTTTTTTTTACAAAGTTTACCTAATTTATTTTGTTTTTACTATTGTTATAAAAAAGTTACCATGTTGGTTTATTTTATTAATGTATAACAATTAAATTAGTATTTTAATAATTTTAAATAGTTAAAAACGCCTAGTTTTGACAGTTAATGTTTTTTTTTACAAAGTTGTATTATTTTTAATTTCAATATGTTGTTTAATTCACAGATCTTTTATTTAATTTATTATGAAATGGTTAAAAAGATTAAATTATACCATATAAAATCATAAAATGAAATGTGTTACTTTTGTACCTGGCCCTGTTACAATTGTCCCTGTTAGGGGTACAATTGTAACATTTTTTTTTTTTTTTTTTACCTCCTTAATTTAGAAAATTGTGGAAATTAAGGTTCAATACTCACTTATTTATAAAAGTATTAAGTTATTTCAATGATTAAAAGTGTAACTAAAGAAAAATAGTTTAAATCTTGGAAGAAATAAATGATTTTGTGAAAAATGTTACAATCGTACCCAGTCTCCCCTACGGCATATTGGTTATCAACAAAATCGACATTTTTTCCGTCGTAATTCAAAAGTTAATAAACGAAAGGACTTATAATTTTCGTAAAATGTTGATAAAATAATTTCCTAATTGTATAAAATGTAAATGATCATTATTAATAAAATTGTATGAGTCATTTTAAATTATTAAGTTTTCTGGTTTTTTTTTATCTATATAAAATATTATTCTTTGCGCTTTAAACTTGAAAATTAAATAAAAAGTTCCTCACACATTGCTTTTACTGGTAAAAAAAAAAACTCTCCTAATTTAAAATTTTAAACAGTAAAAGAAAATGCATAAATCTTGAAACACCCTTACCTTTGTTTATTGATACTAACTTGAATTTACTCAATTAACTTAAAATTAGTGTTGGTATACCCTGCATTATATTAATAAGCGATTGCTTAATTAAGTATAATTTTACTTTATTTAGCTTAGTCACTCGATTTTGGAATTGCCATCTCTGGAAAAAAATTTTGATGTACCAGTATCTTCTGAATTTATTGTTATTAGGCGCGACAAACAACATTTATTTAAATCAAAAATGAAATTGAAAAAAAATATCAATTTTGTGTATAAAACATTAACAGCATATTTATCAAAATTAGGTGAGATGGCAAACGATTAAAGAATTATATTTATTTTGATGTTTACACAGAAAATGTTAAATATTTACAGAAAATGATTTCGCTTATATTGTGAATGAAAACTTGGCTGACATATTTTATTCAAATAAATTGGAGAATTATACGTATGCAAGTTTATTAGAATTATTGAATTCATTTCAGAGTTATAAAAATAAAGCTGATGAGCTAATAGAATTTTGGATATTTGAATATGGAAGGTAAAGTAAAAACAGCTTGTATTATAGTATTAATATTACAATTTAAAATTACCTGTTGTAGTGTTTATCAAGCTGACTTACAGAATCAACTAAATGAACTAGCCGAAAGCTACATTAAACGTACCATTGTCATTTTTATTAATAAGTTCCTCGGTGATCATAAAATGTAAGAACAGGTTTTCTTCATTTTTTCTTAAAATAGTTATTATTAAGTCAAGTTCAAAAACAATTATTTTTATTTTTATTTTTTGTATTAATATTTGTTTATTTTTTATTTGACTGGTTTATGATAGGTATTATTGTAGTTTATTATAAAGCTTAAAAAATTCTTTAGGGTGCATCATAAATTCAACGAGATGGTAACACGGGCTTTTTCTAAGCCGAAAAATTCAGAAGAGTTCGTTGCTATAGCTGATTACATGTTATATGCTAGTACTAAGTTTATGGCTGAGATGACTAACAAAGTTAAAGAATTGTCTAAGGCTGCGTGTGATGTATCTAAGTATACCGTTCTACCTGATGAATTTTGGAATGCACAAGAAGCTTCTATAAAGTGGATACAAAATATAACACCTGTATTTGTTGAATATTCTACTCTGTATGAAGTTGAAAAATTCAATGCAGAAACTATTCTGGCCCATGAGATTAGTACATTGAATTATGATCTTAACGTATTTACGCCTAACCTTACATTTTTGGATTGTATTGACGACAATGACAAACTTTATAAATATAAATTGGTAATGTAAGAATTGTTTATTTTGGTATGAATATATTAATGAAATCGTTTGCAGTTCATAAACACAATGCAAAGAAAAATAGACAAATTTGACATAAGGATTGCATGGATAAATAAGGAAGAAGAGTTATTTAATAAAAAAATAAATGTGTTTTCAGAAGTTATTGAAATCAAAGTACGTTAGTAAATATATTTTTCGTATTGATAATATTACCAAAAGTACAATTATTTAGCTCTTTTAAAACTTGATGGATCAATATATTTCCTTAACTCTTCAAGACGTTTTTGTAGGACTTTATGAGGCCATTCGTTGATCTCATTACATTTTCCTACTCTTGGTTACTTAAGAAGAATTCATGGATGCGTGGTGACTTTGATGAACTTAATTTACCCCAAATAGAAATGGTAGTCGATGAATTTTATAAGTAAATATTATTCTTGTAATGTTGAATTTATCTTGTTGTAACAAATCTTGTTGAATTTAAATATAATGTTGAAAAACAATTTCTTGATTGAATTTAGAGAAGCGGTAAAAATGCAAAAATCATTTAGAATTTCATGTAAAGAAATGTTATCGAAAAGTTCAGTTAAAAAATATGAAGGTGTAATTGATGACCCTGATATGAACAATTGGCCAGCGCCTTTAAAAATTGTGCACCAAACAATAGATAGCATAAAAAAGTTCAGAGTATAAAAAAATTTAAAAGTATTATACTTGAAAAAAAATATTAAAAAGAATGTATTAATTTATTTCAGCATCATTTGCCAATTATTGGAATAATGTGTAATTCAGATTTGTTCGAAAGGCATTGGGAAGATATGTCTGAACTAATTGGATTCGACTTGACTCCAAATGCCGGCACAACACTTGAAAAAATGATTAATTTACATTTTGAAGAACTACTTCCTCAGTAAGTATTATAGTTTAAGTATTTAATAACGTGTTAATTGAAAGGGTTGATGGATGGTATATTCCAAAACATTCGAACATTAATTCTTATAGTTTTATTACATTACCATTGTTCCTAATACTACCCATAACCTAAACCACTGATGTTTCGTTACCAATTCTTGTATTAACATTAAATAAATAGGTGATGTATTGATGTGATGTTTAGACCCTGTTGTCGGCGAAGTGCGCAATGGTTTTGCTATAATTTTTTCAAATTTTTCCTAAATTAGCTTTTTTTTAATTTTCTATAACTTACTTGATAATGTTTAAAATGTACAATTAACGCTTCTACGCACAATGTTTATATACAAGGAATGTGCATTTTTAGCTCAAATTAATTAGTCATAACTTTTTAAATAATATACGAGTATCAAGAACACCTGCCTTCGGGTTGTGATGGATTTTAATATTGAGTAAAAATGGTTAAATGTATAGAAAAATTAAACAACTAATATTTTCTTAATAAGGTTTGACGTCATTAGTATCGGTGCTACGAAAGAAGAACAATTAAAAAAATCGTTACAAAAAATGAAAGAAGATTGGAAAACAATAACATTATCTACCAGTCCATACAAGTATCTATAGTTAAATGCAATTTGAATATATTTGAAGAAATTAAGTTCTCGTGTTTTATTTTTATTTTGAAGGGATACAAAAATAAATATACTGTCTGGATTGGATGATATACAAACACTACTTGATGATCATCTTATTAAAACCATTTCAATCCGTGGTTCAGCATTCGTTAAGCCAATTAGAAGTGAAACTCTTGAGTGGTTTGATACGGTAAATCGTATGAATATGACACTTAATGAGTGGGCAAAAGTACAAATACAATGGCTTTATCTTATGCCAATATTTAGTTCTAAAGACATAGTTGCTCAAATGCCCAAAGAAGGAGCGCTATTTAATGTAAGTGGATAATATATGTGTTCTAATAATATGAATATTGGTAATAATTAATAACTGTTTAACTGTATGTTAAATTTTTATTTCCAGGATATTAATGTGACGATCAAAAAACTTTTAAATATGGTAGATTCAGATCCATTAGCTATCAAATGTATAGGTCTAGAAGGTATTTTAGAATCATTGATTGAGTGCACAGATAAGATGGAAAATATCAACTCAGGAGTCAATGACTATTTGGAGAAAAAACGTTTATATTTCCCGAGGTAAAATTCAAATACCCAATTTGTATATAAGATACTGTGGTATATTTTTATTCATCGTTAAATTCAAAATTCAGATTTTTCTTTCTCTCAAATGATGAAATGTTGGAAATCTTATCGGAAACCAAAAATCCTAAAAAAGTTCAGCCACATTTAAAAAAGTGTTTCGAAGGAATAGCTAAACTTGAGTTCGCTGAAAATTTGGATATTTTAAAAATTTTAAGCAGTGAAGGAGAAGAAATTATTTTGAATCGATTTATTTCCACGGTAGAAGCAAGGGGCAGCGTAGAAAAGTGGCTACTTCAGGTTATTTTTCAAAAATAAAAAATAAACATATAATATATTATTTCTTTATAGTATTTAAACTATTTCAATTGTATATATTTGTTTTCAACATTATTTTCTTATAGGTAGAAGAACAAATGATAATATCAATTAGAAATGTTATAGAAAGTGCTTATGAAGAATACCCGACTATAGAACGAACAAAGTGGGTACAAAAATGGCCAGGTCAAAGTGTTTTATGTGTTACTCAAATATTTTGGACAGCTGAAGTCCAAGAAGTATTAGAAGTACAAAAACTTGGAGGAATGAGAAACTATCACAAGTTCTTGACTGTATTTCTTGATGTCTGACTTGGTATCTGCCGATATGTTTGCTCATTCAAAAATTGTTTTCCAGGATCAATTGAATAACATTGTTGATTTAGTGCGAAGTAAATTGAGTAAACAAACAAGAATAACATTAAGTGCGTTAGTCACGTTAGATGTTCACGGCAGAGATGTTGTTGACGATCTGGCAAACAATAACGTTAATCACCTTATGGACTTTAAATGGCTATGTCAATTAAGGTAATTAATGCAGTTTTTTTTTTTTAAATGGCTTTTATTGTTTTATATTTTACAGATATTATTGGGAAAACGACACAATGGTTCGTATTACTAATGCAACTATCAATTATGCATACGAATATTTAGGAAATACGCCTAGGCTTGTTATCACGCCTTTAACAGATAGATGTTACCGTACACTTGTCAGTGCTTATCATTTACATTTAAATGGAGCTCCTGAAGGACCAGCTGGTACTGGTAAAACAGAAACAACAAAAGATTTAGCAAAAGCTTTTGCTGTACAGTGCATCGTCTTTAATTGTTCGGATAGTCTGGATTACTTGGCAATGGGAAAAGTATATTTAATACGTTTTTCTCCCCCGCAATGATTATTAATACCTAATTATAAAATTGAATTCGTAGTTTTTTAAAGGACTAGCTTCAGCAGGAGCATGGGCTTGTTTTGATGAATTTAATCGTATTGACATCGAAGTATTATCAGTAGTTGCACAACAAATTTTATGTATAGTTCAAGCAGTAAGATCAAACATGGTTACGTTCATATTTGAAGGCACAGAATTACTCCTGAATCCAAAATGCTATGTCTGCATAACCATGAATCCAGGATACGCTGGAAGATCAGAACTCCCTGATAACTTGAAGGTAATCTTGAAAATTGTAATTATGGCTTAAAATACCTATTTTATTATGATTTATAGGTTCTATTTAGAACTGTGGCTATGATGGTACCAGATTACGCAATGATTGGAGAAATATCATTGTATTCTTATGGATTTATTAATGCTAGAGAATTGTCTGTCAAAATTGTAACTACATATAAACTATGTTCTGAGCAATTGTCATCCCAATCACATTATGATTACGGTAAAACAAAACAAATCTGATAACTATGTAAATTAAATGAACGAATATATTTGTATTTATTTTAAGGTATGCGTGCTGTAAAAACTGTTCTCATAGCAGCTGGAAATTTAAAAATGCAGTTTCCGAATGATGACGAATCAGAGTTATTGCTTAGATCTATTTTAGATGTAAATTCAGCGAAATTTTTAAACAAAGATGTCCCTTTGTTTAACGGAATTATTTCTGATCTATTTCCGAGCGTAAAGTTACCAAATCCTGATTATAAAAATTTGATTAATGCTGCAACAATTGTTAGTTTCCGCTTTGTAAACATTTTTGAAATATTTAATTTTGAAATTTATTTTAGACATGTACAAGAATGAATTTGCAATTAACAGACAACTTTATTGAAAAATTAATCCAAACTTACGAAATGATGATTGTAAGACATGGTTTTATGTTAGTCGGAAATCCATTTGGAGGCAAGACTTCACTCCTTCATTTACTCGCAGGAACTTTAAGTTTACAAAATCAACTAAATCAAGGAGAAGAAAAAGTTGAATACGAAACAGTTAATCCTAAATCATTGACTATGGGTCAGCTTTATGGATGTTTTGATGATGTTTCTCACGAATGGACTGACGGTGTAGTGGCAAATACATTTAGGTAATATTACTTAATTTGAATCTTAAATTATTTATTGTCTTTTTTTACATTTTATATTTAGATCATTTTCAATGTCAGAGTCACCAGATAGAAAATGGTTGATATTTGATGGGCCGGTTGATGCAGTTTGGATCGAGAATATGAATACCGTACTAGATGACAATAAAAAGTTGTGTTTAAGTTCTGGGGAAGTAATTGCTATGCCAGATTGCATGTCTATGATATTTGAGGTTATGGAACTATCTCAGGTTATATAATATATTTTAATATAGTTTGAAATTGCAAAATGTAATACGATGGAAACTATAGGCGTCTCCTGCTACTGTATCTCGATGTGGAATGATATATTTAGATCCAGCAGTTTTGGGTTGGAGACCATTAATTGAGTCTTGGATAAAAAACTGTCCAGAATTTTGGACTTCAGGTCAAAATGGTATTGATATAATGTGTTTATTCGATTGGTTAACTCCCCCGTGCCTTTTTTTTGTGCGTCGAAATTGTGTTCAGTTAACAAATGCTGGAGAAACAAATGCTGTTTTGTACGTTACTGTATACCTTTATATATAAACATATATATATATGTATATCTAGAATATATTATTGTGTGATGATTTAAAGGAATGTTTTAAATATACTGGAGATGCAGTTGAAAAATGCAAGCATACTTGATATGAATAAAGTTAATGAGAGCAATATGGACCCAACATTCAATGAAAATTTTACAAATTATTTACAAGGATCCTTTGTATATGCTTCTATTTGGGGTTTTGGTGGAACACTTGATTCAAATTCACGGCCTGCATTTGATCTTTACTTTAAAGAATTGTGGAAAGGCGAGATTCCTGGATTTGAACCACCAGCAGATTTAAGTTTGTTAGACATTCATATACCTAATGAGGGAATGTTGTATGATTACGTATACAATTGTACATCTAAGGGATCTTGGAAATACTTATTGGAAATCGCAAAAAATAAAAAACTTGAAGAAATGAGTAACATTGAACAAACATTAGTTCACACTCTTGACACTACTAGGTAACTTGTAAGGTCAATAATACACTAAATATACTTAATATTTGTTTGTTTTCTTAGGTACATGCATTTAATTGACATGTTTGTATCACATCGCAAACCATTATTACTTTTTGGACCAACCGGTACAGGAAAAAGTTTCTACATAAAAAATTATATGATGAATCAATTATCTTTGGACAAATACGTTCCCTCTTTTGTTACCTTTACAATTCAAACGTCATGTAATTTTACCCAAGAAATAATTTTATCTAAACTCTTAAAACGTAAACGTAGTATATATGGCCCACCCCCGGGAAAAGTTTGTGTCATATTCGTTGACGATATGAATATGCCGATCAAGGAACAATATGGAGCACAACCTCCTATTGAATTATTGAGACAATACTTTGATCACGGTCATTGGTACGATTTAAAAGATACAACTAAAGTTTATCTTCAAGATATTCTCTTGTTAACTGCTATTGGCCCAACTGGTGGCAGTAGACAAGACGTGTATGCTAGATTTTTACGACATTTTGGGTTGTTTGCTATAAATTCGTTTAGTGACGAAAGTATAACAAAAATATATACAACATTACTTCACATTGGATTAAAAGTATAAAACATAAACTATTAATTATATTTTTAATTTATAAAAATAACATTCACAAACTGGTTTACAGAGAAGTGGTTTTACGTTAGAAGTTATTCCAATAATTGATACCATAATTCAATCAACAATTGATTTATATAGATCAGCTATTAATAATCTAGCTCCAACACCGGCAAAATCACACTATTTATTTAATTTAAGAGATATTTCAAAAGTAACCAATGCAATACTAATGTTCCGTAAAGAGAGTTTTACTAACCGAACAGTATTCATGAAGTATGTTTATCAAAAAATTAAAATTAAGATAACTATATATATTTATATAATAGATTGTGGGTACACGAAGTGATGAGAGTATTTTATGACCGCCTAATTGATGATAAAGATAGGGAATGGATGTTCAGTGAAATCAGTAAAACTGCCAATACGAATTTTCAAGCATCGTTTGACGTAGTTTTTAATTATTTGTCAGATAAAGTTGTGAGTAAAATTTAAAATGCTAGTTATTTAAATTTATTAAAGTACACAATGATTTAGGTTTAAAATTTTCAGCCTATTTTCTATAAAGATATGGCAAATCTCATATTTACTAATGCAATGGATATCGATGCCACAGAAGATAAAAAGTATGAAGAAATACCGTCTTTTGAACATTTCGAAAAAGTAGCTCATATGGTGATGGATGAATATGATTCGACACATAAATCGAAATTAAGCATCGTTCTGTTTAAGTAAGCCAATTATAATTGTTTATTAACTTTGAAAACGTTATTTTTTTTTTCATTATTGTATAGGTATGCACTTGAACATTTATCGAGGATTTGTCGAGTATTAACAATACCTGGTGGATGTGCATTATTAGTGGGAATAGGAGGCTCTGGTCGACAATCTCTCGTTCGCTTGGCAGCAGCTATCTATAATTATAATGTTTTTCAACCAGAAATAACAAAAAACTACGGATTAAACAGTTGGAGAGATGATTTGAAAACATCATTGATTGAATCAGGAGGAAAAAATCGTCCCACAGTATTTTTGTTTACAGAAGGACAAATAAAAGAAGAATATTTTTTACAAGATATTGATGCATTATTAAATTCTGGAGAAGTACCAAATCTATTTACTTTGGAAGAACAACAAACTGTATTAGAGGTATGATAAATTATCCAACTCCAAACTTAGAAGACATTTAAATTTCAATCGAGTTAAATTTTTTTATAGATGGTTAGATTAGCTGCTCAAGGAGGAAATAGAAATCTAGATATTTCTCCATTAGTTGTGTTTGATTATTTCATAAATCGCTGCAAACAAAATTTGCATATTTGTTTATGCTTTAGTCCAATTGGCTCTTCTTTTAGAAACCGTTTGAGACTTTATCCATCCATGGTTAGTTGCTGTACAATTGATTGGTTTGAAGATTGGCCTGAAAATGCATTAGAAATGGTTGCGCATAAGTACTTGGAAAATGTTAATCTGCCTAGAAAAATTAAGACTTCTGCGGTCACTGTTTGTCAACGTTTTCATATCGATGCAAGGTGAGTCCTTTTGATTTTATTAAGTACAAACTATTTAATATTTAAAAACTACAGGAAATTATCTATGGAATTTTATTCTTCCACGCAACGACGTACCTATATCACATCTGCATCATATTTGGATTTAATCAAAGCATATATGGACTGTACTAATCGTAAGCAAAAAGAAATAATGGAAGAAAAAATGCGCTATGTCAGTGGCCTTCAGGAACTAGAATATGCAACTTCACAAGTAAATCAGATGAAAGAAGACTTATTTATACTTCAACCTCAACTACAAAAAGCTCAAAAAGAAACTGAAGAAATGATGATTATGATTTCTCGTGAGACAACTGAAGTTGAAAAAGCCACTGACAGAGTACAAAAAGACGAGAAAGTTGCTAATGTTCAAGCTGAAGCAGCTAACGCATTAAAAACAGAATGTGAAGCTGATTTAGCTTTAGCTATACCTGTGTTAGAAGGTAATAAATTAAAATAATGTATTATATTATTTGGAATTTAAAACATTAATTTTTAATGGTATTTATGTTAAATTTTTCCAAACTATATTTTATAACGACATTCATAAACGAAATATTGTTGAAATGATATGTACATATAAAATAATAATTTATATTCAACTGTTTTGATATAATTAATTTTGTTTTTGAACCTACTTTTTTCAAAATAATTAGTAATGATCAAAGATGCATTCATTTTATTTAACTTAACTTAATGTAAATATAATGCTTATATTTCTAGATTCAATCAATGCTTTAAATACTCTAAAACCAGCTGACATCACATTAGTGAAGTCTATGACAAATCCCCCTCAAATCGTAAAAACTGTAATGGCAGCTGTGTGCGTGATGATTAATGTATTACCAGATAAAACCCCCGACCCTGCAAAACCTGGATACAATGTAAAGTTTAATTTTTCAAAAACAATATGTGCAAATAATAAATAATAAAAAAAAATATATTTTTAGATACTTGATTATTGGGCTCCGAGTAAACGCTTATTAGGTGATATTAACTTTTTAGAAAGGTTAAAAAAATATGATAAAGATAATATACCTCAGAGTATTATGGATATTATCAGATCAACATACCTTCCGGATCCAAACTTCAAACCAGCCAAAGTAGCCAAAGCATCTAGCGCTGCAGAAGGTCTGTGTAAATGGATTATCGCATTGGATATGTATGATAAAGTGGTAAAAGTCGTGGCACCGAAAAAAGAAAAATTGAAGATCGCTGATTTCGAATATAACACAACGATGGAAATATTAGAAAGAAAAAGAAATGAAGTAATAGAGCTTCAAAAAAGATTAGATTCCCTAAAAAAAAGTTTAGAAGAGACTTTAATAAATAAAGAAAAATTACTTGCGGAAGTAGCGTTATGTGAAAGTAAATTATTTAAAGCTGAAAAATTAATAAGTAAATTAACTTATATTTCTTAGATAAATATTCATAATTATATTTGTATATTATGTTCAATTTTTTAAATTATGTAGGAAGTCTTGGTGGTGAGAAACATCGTTGGGCTCAACGTGCCAATGAGCTTCAGACAAACTATGACTGTATACCAGGAGACATTCTCATATCTTGTGGAATAATAGCTTATTTAGCTCCATTTAATTCCCATTTCAGGTATACGAATCGGCAATAATTTTATTGTATGTTATCTTAATAACGTGGCTTGATGTTTTAGATCTTCAATAATTAATGAATGGAAATTATTGTGCCATCATTTAAATATTCCTAGTTCAAGCAGTTACAGTTTGATTGCGGTTCTGGGTGTACCAATAAAAATTCAAAATTGGACTATTAATGGTTTACCAATGGATTCATTTTCAATTGATAACGCTATAATTATGGATGGGTCTCAAAGATGGTCTTTACTAATTGATCCCCAAGGTCAAGCGCATAAATGGATTAAAACGATGGAGAAATCTAATGATATCGCTATTATCAAAGTAACGAATCCTAATTATATGAAAATAGTTGAAACTAGTATAGAAGTCGGAAAACCGATATTAATTGAAAATGTACTAGAAGATTTGGATCCTCCTCTGGATCCAATATTATTCAAGCAGATATATAAGCAAGGTGAATTATTTGTATCAATTTTATAGATTTTAAACTAAACCTAATTTTAAAAATGTATCTAATTAAAATAATTACAATATTTTAGGCAAATTAATGTACATAGCGATTGGGGACAATGTTATCGAGTATAATCCAAATTTCCGATTATACATCACATCAAAACTTAGAAATCCACATTATTTACCTGAAATATTTAACAAAGTTACAATAATCAATTTTGCATTAACAATAGAAGGCTTGGAAGATCAATTGTTGGGAATTGTTGTGGCCAAAGAACGGTAAACTTTTACATCAATAATACACCTACCTATATCATTATATTTGATGCAATTCCTCAACTTAATTTTCCTTTAACTCTAATATCAGGCCAGATTTAGAGACGAAAAGACAACAATTAATAATCGAAGATGCTAAAAATTCTAAAGCATTGTTGGATGTTGAAAAAAATATTCTTCAGATACTTTCAGCACCGGGAAATATTTTAGAGGATGAGGATGCAGTTGAAGTTCTAGACAATTCGAAGGTTCTAATATAAATTAAAATATTAATTTACATTATTTTGATATTAAAATTATTTCCACTAGGTACTTGCTATAGAAATTACTCGGAAGCAAGCGGTTTCAATTGAAACAGTTGCAGTTATTGATCAGTTCAGACTACAGTATAAACCAATAGCTAAACATTGTTCGATTTTTTACTACTACGTTACAGATTTAAATAATCTTGATCCTATGTATCAATATTCATTAACTTGGTTTATCAATATATTTATCATAACAATTGAAACATCGTGAGTTGACCTGTTGTTTTCATTCATTTAGACTAATATACCTAAATAATATTCATATATTAAAATAAATAATACATTTATAAAACTTATCAAATAATTATTATTTTGTATATTGAATAATTTTATTTATAATTATTAATATATGTTTGTGGTAAAATTCATAATCTTATTTTATGTGCATTTATATATTTATTAAAAAATACAAAAATTCTTAAAGAAGTGCAAAATAATATGTTAAATGTGAATTATTTGTTTAGAAAAAAATCGAAAGATATCCATAAACGCTTGGATGCGCTGAGAGAATCGTTTAATTATAACTTATATGCCAATGTGTGTCGATCATTATTTGAAAAAGATAAGTTACTGTTCTCTTTCATCATGTGTTCAACTGTTATGATGTAAGTAATAATTATATGCATTTATTTTGTTTAATTTATATTTTACATATTTATTATTACAGGGCGGAAAAAAAAGCCGACAAGCAAGAACTTATGTTCCTGATGACTGGTGGTATAGGTCTAAAAAACAATATTCCAAATCCTGGACCCGATTGGCTTCAGAATAAAAGTTGGGATGAGCTATGCCGTTTGGATGAGCTAAAAACGTTTAACGGTATATATATATATATCACATATATCTAATTTCAAAATTCATTAAAATAATGCCGTATTTAAAGGTTTAATGGATGATTTTAAACGAAGTTTAAATGATTGGAAAGATTACTATGATCTAAATGATCACGAAAATTCAAGATTTCCTAATCCCTGGTACGATAAATTAAGTCCTTTTCAACGAATCCTTATTGTCCGCATAATAAGACCCGACAAAGTAATACCAGTTATAACCAAACTTATTGAAGCTGAACTTGGAAGAAAATTCATAAAGCCGCCACCATTTGACATAAATAAGTCCTACGGTGACTCATATTGCCTGAATCCACTTATATTCATCCTTTCCCCTGGGGTAGATCCTATGGCAACCTTGACACAGTTTGCAGAGAAATTGGGACAAGCAGAATCCCTTCAAAGTATTTCGTTGGGGCAAGGACAAGTAAATAATAAACACACTCATAAAAGATACATTAAAAAAATTGTAATACTACTGTAGGGTCCGATAGCTGAATCGTTGATAGAAGACGCACGAATATCGGGAGGTTGGGTTTGTTTACAAAACTGTCATTTGGCCACTTCTTGGATGGGGCAGTTAGAAGCAATCTGTGATTCGTTTGATATATCAAACGTGAATTCTGAATTTAGATTATGGTTGACCAGCTATCCTTCAGATAAAGTATAAAATTTATGAATGTTTTATTTATCGTTCTAACATAATATTCGGGTGTAAGTTATTGTTATTAAAAATATAAATTCTAGTTCCCAGTTTCTGTGCTCCAAAATGGTGTTAAAATGACCAACGAGCCACCAACTGGCCTGCAAGCAAATATGTTAAGAAACTACCAGTCATACCCCGTAAAAGAACAAGTATTTTTTGATGGGTGTAAAGATAAAAAACAAGTTTTCACAAAACTTTTATATGGAATTACATTTTTCCACGCCATTATTCAAGAAAGAAAGAAATTCGGACCAATCGGATGGAATATACCTTATGGATTTAACGAATCTGATTATCACATATCTATACAACAACTTCAAGTACAAATGCAAATTTAGAAGTAAAACCAGTTACAATATTATTTTAACTATTTCTCTAGATGTATATAAACGAATTTGATGAAATACCGTACGAGGCCGTTACATACTTGACTGGAGAATGCAACTATGGTGGTAGAGTAACTGATAATTGGGACAGACGAACATTAAATACGATTTTATCTATGTTTTGTTGTCCAGAAGTAGTCGAGAACCCTCATTATTTATTTTCCGATATTAGTTCGAAATATGGTTTACCAGATAGTACTGAATACTATCAATTTATAAAAAAAATTGAAGTACAAAACAATTACTATACTAATAAGTAATAACGATATAAATTTAATTAAGAATTTAAAATTATTATTTCTTTTTTAAGGAAATTCCAGTCATTCCCAGTCCAGAAGTTTTTGGATTTCATATGAATTCGGGAATCATTCGTGATTTACAGAACACTTCACAACTTTTCGACTCATATATATCGGTTGTAGAATCCAGTGGTGGTACGGATGATTCCGATGCGACTGACAATTTATTGATAGTCATCGCATCTGATGTACTTGCAAAGCTTCCAAACAATTTCGACATAGAAACAGCGATGGCAAAATATCCCGTGATGTACGCTGAATCTATGAATACGGTTCTTATTCAAGAAATGGAACGATTTAATGTTTTGCTAACTGTGATACGTAAAAGCTTACAAGATCTTATTAAAGCCATCAAAGGCATCATTGTTATGACACCTCAACTAGAAGTTATGGCCATGTCGTTATCTGTTGGCAAATACCCAGTGTTCTGGTCCAGGTTTTCCTATCCAAGTCTGAAATCCTTGGGCGGATATATATCTAATTTCATTGCTCGCCTAGATTTCTTACAAGTAAGCAAAAGAAATTATAGTAGCAATGTAAAAAAGGTTTAGAAATTGTACCATTTTTTATTCATTTGAGAAAAAAAGGTTTTAAAAAATCAAAAAAAATCTTATTTTAATTATTTTAAAAAAAAAAACTTTAAAACTAATAAACAATGAAAACAGGAGTTGGGGTGAAACAATTTACTTTAAACTAAATGCAATATCATATATATATTATATATTTTTTTAAACATCATTTAATTTCTAATAATATAACTATGGTTTCATTTTCACCTATACATTGTTAAAGATAAGAGTAAGTATCAATTATTTTGAAATACAAAAAACTTCCAACTGTGACCAAAAAATGTGATTTATTTTTCAACTTTCAGCTAAGAATAATAAATAATGATATAATAATTATCTTACACAGCTATAACTGTTAATTCGTCATTAAGTTTTTATTGTAAGATAAATAATTAATTTTTTTTATACACAATATTACAATATAGATTTAGATCTAACAATGTATTATGAAAATTCTTATAGGTTTTGATGATCAAACATCTTAAGGTCAAACTAAATAAAAATATCTTTTGTAATTATTTTAGAAGTAATTTCTTTGAAACAACATTATTAAAATGATTTAACTAATATATATTAATCAATATTTATTAATTGATTTAATTTTCTTATAATAATATTAACATTAGTAAAAATATCCTTTTATTTATTTGTATATTAAAGTTAATCGGTTTTTAATTTCAAATTTAACAAGTCTCATTATGTGTTTTTTGGAAAATTAGGTTTGGTACGACAATGGGAAACCCGACAATTTCTGGTTAAGTGGATTATTTTTTACACAGGCGTTTCTCACCGGAGCTATGCAAAATTTTGCTCGCCGTTACACTATACCAATAGATCAGTTGTGTTTTGATTTTCAAGTTCAAAACTCTGACAGAATCAATGCACCTCCTCTTGATGGAGTGTATTGTTATGGTTTATTTTTGGATGGTGCTCGTTGGAATAGAACTAAGTATAATAGGCTTGTTATTTATTGTTTAGAGTTAGTATTATATGAATAGAATAATTTAACTGAAATGGTCAATACTTATTTTTATCGTCTTGAATGTGTTCATATTTGAGGTTGAGCCATTTTATACATTTAAGTGTGTCAGTTATCAACTAAGTATTGTACACATCAGTGATTTTTAATGTTTTTCGGCTCAACGTCCCGCTATCGAGATAACCAAGACTGCCACCAACCCTTTTGCCAAACACAATAAAAATGCCTCCTTCAGACCTATAGCTTCCCCGAGAGACCAAGACATTTGATGAGGGCTGGTACTGCCCCCTGTTAGGAATCACTGGTACCTTTACTCTAATACCTTACTCAACACATTGGTTTTATTACAGGATGCTACTGGACGAACAATTTCCAAAAATATTAAGTGACGAACTACCATTAGTATGGTTCATACCTATAAAGAAAACTGAATTAAAAGAAAATAATAGGTATACATGCCCTGTGTATAAGACTTCGGAGAGAAGAGGTGTGTTGTCCACAACTGGTCACTCTACCAATTACGTTTTACCGATGTTTCTGGATACCGATAAAAAAGTCTCTCACTGGATATACCGTGGAGTAGCTCTATTATGTCAATTGAACGATTAAAATATAATTATTATAATACAGTAGCGGTTCTGGCATTACATTTTTGGGGAGGAAACAACTCGAAATCGTTCAAGTACATATAGGCACAATTTCCCTACACCCTCATAATTCTCCTTCATATTGTTTTAAAACCACCTTTTTCTCTTTCTAAGAGCAATCATATTATTAAAAGATGTATTTTATCATAAAGACACCTTATAGACCAGATATTGTTTTTCACCTGAAAAGTACTAGATTTGCTACTCAGTAGTTTATGAAAGAACACTATTCCAAGTTGATAATGGTAAGTTTTTCATGTATAACTTTTAAACTGTCGGGAAATTCGAAAAATGACCTCATGAAAGTACCAACAAGATCCGATTTTCGGCCAGAAGTTTTTATTAACAGTACTGATATACACTATACAGTGATATTTCTATATGATTGAACACAACATTTTTGTAAGGTTATACGAGTATAATATATTATATTTAATAGTACTCTTCAAAAATGCTGTGCGCTTACACCCGAGGAGAAGACAGACTCCTCCGGTCTACATCAATTTCGTATAAATTATGAAAACAATGTAAAAATTATTAATGGTTTAGAAACCATAACAGTTTGAAATATATTAACTTTGTAAATTTATTTGTTTAACAAAATAAAGAGATAACTACGTTGATAAAAAACCTCTCTATTATTAAATATGTATATTGTGTGTGTGTGTATATTTTAGAGTGACAAAAACAATGCAAAAGAAAAATAAAGGAAAAAATAAAATGTTGACGTTTTGACGTTGGTTGTATAATAAATCCGTCTCCTCGATATAATAGTCGTTGCTGTCATACAATAATTGTTGTTGCACACTCTCAATCGCGATCGATCAATAGTTTTGATAAAATGAGTTTAGCGGCTAGCGGATTCGCGTCAAAATAATTGGTTTGATTTATCGAATTAAATATTACGTGATTCAAAACTTTTTCTCTGTTAATAATGTTAGTTCGGTAAATTCCTAATATATAATATGATATTTAAAAAAGTGTCAACACTATTGGTACTTGAATATTAACACACCGGCAGGCGCTGTGCTCAATGTACAATAAGTTGTCTATAGCAAGCTCCTTGACAACACTTTGTATATGCTTTTATCTTTATTTGTGTAGGTTCACGTAAAACGTTTTTCTTATAATTCAATTATATTATAAATTTTATATTTGCCTAGGAATTTAATAACATGCCTGTTTGACTATATGCCTACGACATATACATACATATCTAAAGTTGTTTGTATGAAAATATTACTTAAGTCTATTTTTATCATCAAATTGTAGATTTCGAACTATAAACCACTTATGTAAGATGTATTCATTCTACGTTTTATCGACTCATAATACATGTTGATTATTTCAATAATTGTCTGGAACAGATAAATATTTACCTATATATTTTAAAGTTATGACATAGACAAGTAATATTTTCCAATTCACTTGAAAATCGGTAAAAAAAACTACCAAAAAAAGCTTTCCACCACGTTTTATACACATAAATATATAATTGGCGTATATTATACGTAATATATGACTATATATTACTCATATAAGATGAGTACTTATATTAATATACATATATGTAATATACATATTGTTATTACTGTTATTAGTCTAGGGCTAGGATTTATATGCAATAAAAAATGATTACATACTCGTATGCATTTGGCTTATAAAAAATATATATCTAATGAATATTATATAGGCCAAAAAAACATGAAGCTTTATACGCTTTAAAATTAAAAAATATTTTTCAAAACTATAAACATTTTTTAATTTCTCGTTGATTTTTTCAGCAGCTGTTCCTTTTTTAGGTATTTTATGTATTGCATAAAAAAGTATGATACATACCTAAAATACAAGTTTATATATAAAATATGTGTGCATCAATTTACCCAGCCCTGCTTTCCACAGCTACCACGAAAATATATTCTGCATCGCAGCAAATATCAACAAAGAACCGTCATATGTCTGAAGTTTGAATATAATATATTATTTATACGTTTTAAACCCTTGATATTCTATTGTGATTTCGAACTAAAAACGGACATTTTAAAAAGATTCCGTACCTATAATGAGATAATTATAGTTTTAAAAATAAACATAGGACACATGTTTTTATATTACCATAAATCATTGTTATAATATTATTTGTCTTACTATTAAATACCTCGTATTTGATGTGTATGGAATAAATGCGGCAATCGATATATTTATTAATTAAAACTATTTCAACGCGACCAGCTACGAATTAACTATAATATATTAACTACGTAATAGGTGCCAATAAACGCAACATTCGTCGATCACTTTAGCTCGGTTTTTTCAGTATTAGATATAAAATCAATTTTAAATCGTAGCGTCCGTCTCGTCTCCTCGAAACCGGCGAGGTTGCATTCTTTAGATAATTATACGTAAGACCTATAATAATGGAAAACGATAAAATTTAAGGAAAGGCGACACGTTTTTTTTATGGGTAAGCTTTGTTGTTTTTAATTTAAAAAAACTTGACATTTTGGCAGGTATATGGATAATATATTATTTATATACACACGCGCGACACACCCCTTGAACCTTTCAAAACAGGTAAAGCGGCCGCGTGATCGGGAACAACAAGGATAAAGAGTGCGCTCCCCTCGGTATCGACAAGGGTACATTTTTTTTTATTATCATTAATAATTTTACTTATACGACGTATGAAAACGCAAACCTGTTTACCTTCGACTGACGCCTCGTTGTATGTACACGTGAATGTATATGTCTGTCTACTGTACCTGTCTGACAAATAATGCACGTTATCGAAATATCACTTATACTACATAATGCACATGTACCATAAGTATAATATATACCACCAAGAACCTTTTTAATCTTGTCTCGACATCGTAGCATCGCCTCTTAATGTATTGTACTGAATAATACTATTATGAGAAATATTTTTTTTTACTCCTTTGACCTAACCGGCTTAACATTCTGTGATTTTCGAGTATTTGGTTTACTTCACGGATACGTTTCTAAAAATATTTTAACCTTTTTACTATGCAAATGGGCATCACGAAGATTTTGACAACGATATACTCGTAGTACACTGTATGTTGTTTTTCGTTTATTCTGTGAGACGCGTTGGAATAATTATTAGAATTCTACATAGGAAATAATTCTTGAAGACTGTAAAAAACAATATTCCCTTTTATAATAGAAAATTGTTTTGTTGTTTTTAATTTTTAAGAATGGTACCTATTTTAATGCTTAAACTGATTACATTTATATAATGTATAATTTCATTCTTCGTCTTGAAAAGAAATTCCAATTTTCAACGATTATTAGTACAAATCATACACATACACAGTTTTATTATTTAACATTGTTGACGATAATGACTCGATTGATCATTCGTGTTTTTTTCTTTAGAAATAATAAAACACAAGTATACTACATAATATTTGTTTCTACAGTAGGTAATAAACTAATAAATATATTGAACCAAACCCTTCGAGAGCGTATTTTAAATAATAATATGTTATATTGTAAGTATAATGTTCGGCTATATTCTTATTATATTATTTTTATGCATAACTATTATATATATATATATATATATATATATATATATATATATATACATACGTATAAATCAAAATAGCCGTCGTCGTCATGTGTTCGAATCTCAGCATTAGGTCTGCTTAAGGTTCCAGGAAAACGGGATATAGGGTACCCTTTTGTCGGTCACTTTACCCGAGATGAAACGCCTGTTATTATATTATACCTATATACACATCTGAACAGTCCACGAAAATATGTTATTTATGATCACCGTCTTCAATAAACAGTATAATTGGTTTTGCTATATTCGCCTTTGGCTATCTTAATTCCTGACATGTGTTTTAAATCTTCGTGTAAATTCGATTGAATAGTACGCCGGTACAACACGTGCGTGTTAAACTGTTAACGCTGTATATTTTAAAATATTAAAATTATATTTAAAATATTTTCAAATTCAAATTCTTACAAAAAATCTAATCATTCGAATATGAAATGTTTTGGTGTCAAATATCAATAAAGTAAAGGTTGTATGATATCATAAATCGGCCAATATAAAAATAAATACCTATCATAAACAATACTATGTATATTCATTATATACGAGTATACGCGTTTTTGTTGAACAAATAATTTAATTTAATTTGACGGCTCTTAATAATGACTAATAATAACCAATTACACGTAGGTATTATCTCTAAATAACGAAATGAAAATTCAAATTTTCGTCTTTTACTACGGTTCATAGTTTTGACGTTTTCAATAAATTCTATAAATAAGAATGTATGTACTCGGTTTATAACCGTCAAGCTATTAATATTTGTAAATACATAAACGTTTTTTATAAATTTACGTTATATCATTTTATGTGTATATATTTATAATATACACACATATACGCATGTATATATTATATACCTATATATTTCTGATATTCGACCGGTTTATAAAATAATTCGGCCCCTATTTCGACATTGAGACTTTTCAGCCTTTAATAACTACATACTATACAACCGCATTATCGATGAAGTGGGTATATGTTATTATTTTTCATTAGAATCATAAGACCCCCGTGGTGATAATATTACACGCACGCAGCGAACGTTCTACAATGCGTACAGCGTTGACCGCCGGACGGGCGCGGTGGGACCACAACGACGGCGAAGTCTCCTCCGGTCGCCCACCCACCCCGCGATGTCTTAGTCCAACGGTTGCGGCGGCGGGAAGTGGATGGTGTGTCATCGGAGGCGGAACTCGGGACGGTAGAGGTGGTAACGTGCGCTCGACGCGTTTAGCGACGCACTTCGCGTTCTGTACTAACCATAACAATAGTCGCGATTTGTGCACCGTTGTCATCGGTATTCTTTCGCTCCCGTCCCCACGCGTGCCGCCGCAGCGAATAATCCGTATAATAACAATAACGTATACAGAAACAACGGTACTCGTGACGTAATCGAGGTAACCGGTACGTTTCTCACTCTCTCTCTATCGCTCTCTGTTCCATCCGCTCGTCACTTGGAATAGAAATTTTTTTTTAACGACGCGGCCATCGTTCTCCACATACGTCGATCAACGCGTGCATTTATCACTGTTGTGCGTGCGCAGTAAATTTTATACGACTACCGCGTATATAGTCGACGAGCCGAACGCGATAACCCGCATCATACACACAGTACGCATCATACACACATACGTATAATAGTATTATTACAAGTGATCAACGTGACGACAAATGCGTTTGATATTAAATATAACGAACTGAGTCGAACCTAACCGCTGACACTATCGAACGCACACGCGCAACACCCGTCACTATGGCGTTTATGATACCCGTCGTGAAAAAAAATTACGACTTGTACAGCCAATCGGTCCGAAACAGACGCGTGTCCGAGAGCTCCGTGGACAACAAGGAGTCCAGTGGTACCGCCAAGCAGACGCAATTCTCTAGCTCTAAGTCGATGCCGTCGTCGTCTGCCGCCTCGTCCGGCGACAGCCTCGCTGCGCCCCATCATCGTCGGCCGTCCAAAATGCGCACCGTCCAGCCGAGCCTGCACCAAGAGGTGCTTATGCAATCCTGGAATTCGCGCCGCCGGAGCGACGCTCTGCAGACACCCAAGAACAGATCGTCGCCGCCGTCGTCTGCATCTACCTCGACACAACCGCCCAAGGCCACGTCATCGTCGTGGTCGTCCGCTTCGTCCGCATCTTCGTTCAACGGGGCTCGCTCGACGAGGTTCTTCGATAAGGTCAAACGGTCGCTGACGTTCAAGTCGCATTCCGGTAAGTGCATATATTATCATCACGACGCTTTTGCAGCGTGCATATAAATAACGCTGTATACTTATTATATGATAAAATCTTGGCGGTTCCAAAATCATCACCACCTCATTTACATACAGCCAATGCTGTAATTACAATCAAATTTTATGACAGAGTGGGGAGATAAATAATATTTCGACTTTTTTTGCATGTTCAATTTTTTTTTTCCGCTGGGATATATATGTATTACACGTCGAGGAGGGGAATTGAATACACGCCCCGTTAGCCATATTATATAGTGGGATAATTTTTATTCTTTTTTAATTCTAGGTGTTATATTATTATATTCGCGAAGTTATAAAGTCGTCGTAATTTATTTATATAATACACACACACACACACACACACATTATTATTATTTGGTAATTTCTTCGAAAAGATAATATATTTATAGTTTTTTATATTATGTTATGATCATGATAGTAACAAAATAAACAATACCATAGTCATAACTCATAAGCATAACAAAGCGTCTATTTTAAGATATTATTCAAAACATTTACTGTGAAAAATTATAAAGAATTTCAATTTTAACTTAAAAAGAGACTTAAAAAATATTGAAATAAATGGCGTGAAACGACGATATATTATTTTTATAACCATGTATATATAATTTATTTATTATTTCGTCAATCCAGTAATAAACAAACCGACTTTTTTTTATTGAATTAATACAATAAATAATAATATTATAATCGTTACTCGTTAGATATACTTGGCATTTAGGCTATATTACAAGCGTGAAATACCAATATATATCTGCTGTAAATAACCGTCTGACATAACAAAGTTGTAACAAATAATTATCTGTACTGATTATCTGTTATATACTCGTATTCTTTTTAGTAGTGTTATCAATGAATTATTATAACATTTTAAAATACACGGTCGACTTTAAACTCTACAGTATATATATTATAATTGTATTATATATACAGTACTTCATGGTCTACCTAAAGTCCTAAAAGATATAACCAGTCTGGTATTATTAATGACCTCTTAAATGTATATAATACTCATTGTAATAACTCATACAGATATAATCTCAATTTAATGTATTCTCGACATTATATATTAAAAAACCATTACGGATTTACGTGTTTCAGAGAATGCGTCATCTTCGGCTTCCAGCAAGAACATTACATCGAAGAAATGATTTGGCATATGTATAACAAATAAAAAGATATGAAAACAAATATTTTCTTGCTTTGAAAAAAGTCATCCGTTTATGTCATTTTCTAATAAGTCTATACATTTTTTTTTTCTGTTTAATATTATAAAAGAAAATAAATAGATTTTACTATAATATATTCTGCAGTTTTGTCGTATGCCTATATAATATAGCTTTTAAAGTTTCATCGAGTTTTCGACCATAGTAATTGTATCTATTTCAGATGATGTGATTTCTTGTAATAAACATCTACAGTTTGTACAGTAAATTACAAAAAATACACAAAATTTAAGATTTATCTTTTTTCAACCTAATAGAATACTTATTTTTTTTTGTCGCAACTCAAAATGAAGAAAACAATTTAATCGTAAGTATCTAAAATACTGTATAACTAACTGTATACTAACTGTAACTACCTGCAAATATTTATTTTACCAACATTCTCTAGAATGGTATAATTTTCAAAAGACTTTGACTTTTTGTGTGTTGTTTATTTATATATTTGAAATTGTTAACTATTTCTTAGTTGTTTTTTTTTTGGGGTGGGTTCAAAAAATCTTGAAAATTGAAAATAAATTTTCTCATGCATCGTACTTGCAAACTTGTTTTGCTCAAAAAATATCGAAAATCCGTCGCGATTTTTTAAAAGTGACTTTGACAAAATTGTAAAAATCTGCAAACTTTTTATAATTGAAAATTCGTAAACTATTCAGTTATAATATTTATAAAACAATTAAAATATAGTACATAAGAATCTAAATAATAGTTGATCTGTTAGCTTCAGTTCGAGCTTTATAACTACTGATAAATATGTTAGTAACGAATTTGTGTTATACCTATGTGAAATTCTAGTAAGAAATGATAAACATTATTGATGGATAGCTCAAAATAAAGTTAAGCCCATCGTTATGGATCACGATTCATTGTATTAACAATAATGGAATATTAAAATTGCTTAAAAAACTCAACTCTTAACGGGAAAGATCGCCTTGTGTCCGTTTCATATTTATCACTATTGTGTAATATACTGTAGCATATGTCTTGTATGTAAATTTGAAGGTCGATGACTTGGAATAGTTAGAATAATTTTAATATAATTTCAAATACGAACAAAACATACTTCTTGACTTAACAACGACCATTATTATTATGTTATTTACTAATTTTCAATTAGAACAATATGGTTACGTATAGTGAAATGCTTTTTTTTTGCATTTTAACATTATTACTGTGTTAAATATATATTTAAATTATATGAATTTATTTATAATTATTGAGATTGTTTTTTCATAACATTACGTTTATTGTATATATCTACTATATATATATCTACTTTGAAATAAATTAGAATATATGTAGCGTACAACTAACCTAACCTAACCCGTGTATTGCAATTATAGGTACTATAGAGTAAATTGTACTTTTTTTTTTACGGCAAAAATTTACAAACACGATGTCAATTAGCATTACCCGCATACGGTTTTGAGCTGTACGTTTAACGTTCAAATCATTAACATTTTATCGAACCAATAATGTGCACAGCTAGACGTCATTAGAAATATAATGGAATTTCGTGTGTAAGTTAAAATGAAAAATACTTATTGTTTGTAAACAGAAATTTATTCAAAGAATGTTTTAAATTCTTCAAAATGAAATCATCGGCCATACCTGTGATACCTATTATTTAAATTCGATGGTAACAATGACATCATATAATTATAATAGTTAGGTATATATTAATATTGGTAATATTAATAAGAGAATGTTAATAATATCAAGTACCCATCTTTACCATCAATTGTGTATCTCATCCGATGTCTATTTTATATATGTGTATTATAATTATATAGTATAATAATATATAAGTTGATACTTATAAGAATTTCCTAACAGTTTTTTTCGGTTTTTTTTTTACAAAACAAACAATTGTTAAAGAGTTGCACCTATGAACTCTCACGATCCCCAGTTTGCGTCACTGATTCTCCTATTTCTATAGAAATATAGATATCATCCATATATGGATGATTATAATTAAGTAAATGTTTTTTTTTTTTTATAAACTATAACAACAAAATATATTATAATAATAACAAAATTGTTTAGTCAAAATTCGTTAAAATACCCGATTCGTAAAAATTTAATTTTTTTAACCACCAGTTAATAATTTTATTCACTATAGAACAGTGATGCCCAACCTTTTTTCCTCGGCGGGCCACTTTGGTAAACATTTGTAATCGAGCGGGCCACCAAATATAAAAGTACTCATATTCTCAATCTTAATATAATTTAGTTACACATCGTAGGTTGCAATATAATATGGATATCTTATCTTTTTTATTGACTATAGCACAGATTACAAATTGAGGTACACGTTGTAGGTACGCATTAACTTGATCAGTACGCTCTTTATAGTGCACGGGTGATATCGATTTTAAATCATAAAATTTCTATTTTAAAATGTCCGACAGAAAAAAGCGCAAATACAATGATGATTACCGAATTTTTAACGAAAAATGGTCAATAAGTTACTTTTTCATTGAAATTAATAGAAAAGCTGTTTGCCTTGTGTGTCGTGAAACGGTTTCAGTTTTTAAAGAATTTAATATCAAACGACATTATGAAACAAAACATGAAGCAAAATTCGGCAATTTAAAAGGTAAGCTATTATTTTCATTATAATTAAGTTATAGGTACAAAAACTTAATGTCGTGTAATATTATTTAATTAGGAGAATTACGTGTTACTAAGTTAGAAGCATTCAAAAAAAATATCCACACCCAAAATGTTTCAAATTTATTTAAAAAACAAAATTCAACTAAAACAAATGTTGTACAAGCGAGCTATAAAGTAGCGAATTTGATAGCTAGTGAAACTAAACCTCTAAGTGAGGGAGATTTTATAAAAAAATGTATTTTAACTGTGGTTGAAGAAATAATTCCTGAAAAATTAGAACTTTTTAAGGAAATAAGTTTATCACGAAACACAATTACCAGACGTGTTGAAAATATAGGGAATAACATACTTACACAGCTACAGAACAAAGCACGAGATTTCAAATATTTTTCGCTAGCACTGGATGAGAGTACCGATATCACCGATACTGCCCAGCTGCTAATAATTATTCGTGGCATTGATATTAATTTTAATATAACAGAGGAGTTGGCTTCTTTAAAAAGTATGCATAATCGAACAACAGGGGCTGATATATTTGAAAAAGTAGATCTTTGTCTTCAAGATCTTAAGCTTGATTGGAAAAATCTAAGTTGCATAACAACAGATGGCGCTCCAAATATGAGAGGAGAGAATATTGGTTTTGTTGGTAGAGTAAATAAACTTTTAAAATTGAAAAATATTGAACCTCCTATTAATATTCACTGTATTATTCATCAGCAGGCTCTCTGTGGAAAAGTTATAGGTCTCGAACATGTTATGTCTGTTGTAACAAAAGCGGTTAATTTTATTAGGTCTCATGGCCTTACTCATAGACAGTTTCAAAGTTTTCTTCTCGAAATAGAAGCTGAGTACAATGACGTGGTGTATCATAATCACGTTCGATGGCTAAGCAGAGGAAAGGTTTTGAAACGATTTTTTGATCTACGAAAAGAAATTGAAATGTTCATGATCGACAAGGGAAAACAAATTTTAGAACTTAAAGATGATAATTGGTTGTGGGATTTAGCTTTTCTTACAGACGTAACAACACATTTAAATATTTTAAATCTTAAATTACAAGGACCTGGAAAATTCATATTTGACATGTATAATTCTATTAAAGCATTTGATGCAAAATTAAAATTATTTATTAATCAAATTGAGCGCAGTGATTTCAGTCATTTTGAGAACTGCCAAATATTTAAGAATAACACAAAATCATTATGTTCAACAAATCGATTTGTATGTATGTTAAACAAATTGCAAACCGATATTTCATCTCGATTTTCAGATGTTAAATTACACGAAAAATCGTTGCGTTTATTTGAAAATCCATTCAATATTGATGAAATTGATGTCGATACTTCTTTTCAACTTGAACTTATCGAGTTAAAAACAAATTCATTTTATTATGATGAATTTCAAACAATGAAAAAAAATGATATTTTAAAATTTTATTCAACGCTTTCACACGAAGATTTCCCTGCTTTGAGAGACATTATGATGAAAATGGCAACTGTATTTGGTTCGACGTATATATGTGAACAAATATTTTCACGGATGAAACAAACAAAATCAGTTCATAGATCGCGACTTACGGATGAACACCTTCATTCAATTTTGAGGATTGGAACAACTAAATTCCAACCAGATTTTTCATTATTAGTCAAAGAAACACAAGTTCAAATTTCACATTAAAAACATTTTTATATACTTTTTATTTTTATTTTTATTATTGTATTTTTTAATCGTATTTTGTAATAATTTTACTTTTTTTGGAATATTTTGTTTTATTTTAACAATTTGTAACGGGCCACATGGAATACCTTGGCGGGCCACATGTGGCCCGCGGGCCGCGGGTTGGGCATGACTGCTATAGAAAGACCAACTCATCTAATCAGTGCGCTCTTTATACCCGATGATGATTTTTAATCGAAACCAGTCGTGACTTTTTTGCACTCTTAATTATAATGCTCAAGGCAAGACCTTTATTTTATTTTATTTTATTATTGTTTAAATACATTTAATAGTTTGTATTAAAATAATTTTATATATTTAATAATATTTTGTTAGTATTATTATTGTTTTATTCGACTTCTTTCAACTTTATAATATTACATTTATTTTAATGCTATACGAATAATTCGTTACGAATTGTTATTTTTACGAACGATTTGAATTTCTTCACAAGTAAGTTATTTTTTCATTCCGCAGAACATGTTCTCTCGATGTATAAGTCGTTATTTTCAAAAAATATTTCCCGCTGCGGTTAGCGGCAGCCGAACAAAATCCCATGACATTTCGCGCGACTACCCACACATGCTGTCTTCATCAGCGGTAGCAGCAAACACCGCTGGAGCGCACCGCGTCGACCGATGATTTTTACTCCGTGAGTAGTGTGACTCAGACTGCGATCGACTCCAGAGGTGCCGCACAAACAGTAATCGTCAATCGTACACTCGGCCGTGCTCTTCTCGCCACGCGTATACACAGCTAGTATATACACCGAGCACGTATTGCGCGCACATTTGCAGACGCCTTCTCGCCACTTTCTTCAGGAATAAAAAGGTAAGAATTATTATTTTTTCGCTTTTTAATTTCTTCTTTATTCCCACGTTAACGAT
The DNA here is from genome assembly GCA_948098885.1 of Drepanosiphum platanoidis. Taxonomy (NCBI): domain Eukaryota; kingdom Metazoa; phylum Arthropoda; class Insecta; order Hemiptera; family Aphididae; genus Drepanosiphum; species Drepanosiphum platanoidis. Next base: position 10,945,680 of record OX402540.1, on the reverse strand, counting down.
AAATAAAATAAAAAAATCATCGGACGCGAGAAAATACAATAAAAATCCGTAACCTGTTATACCGTAACACGGTACACGAGTGTATACCTACATTTATTTAGTTTTGTTTTAATACAGCATTCGCGGTTATTGATTCATTTTTCCGATGAAATTAAAAACACGCTCTCATTATATGGACAGTGGACACTCTCGATTATATTTATATGTGTATGTGTGAGTGTGCGTGCGTGCCCGTGCGCGCACATGTGTTTACAGCATTCGTGTGCAATGTGCATGCTTGCGCGTCCGTACGTGCGTCCTTACGCGTGCATACGTGTGTGTGTTTGTGTTTGTGTGTGTGTGCGTGCGTACGTGCGTGCGTGCGATCGTTTTTATCGTGGTCACACGCACCAACTATACTTCAGGAGGTTATGAATAATAGGGAATTGATTGGAATAGTAAATAATTATTCATCTATTTTGCGAACTATCAAATTTGTGTGCAAAGTGTGATCTCAATGTTTTTGTATTTTTTTTTTTTAATAAATAATATAGATATGTTTAATTATAATTAATAAAATATATTATAATTATATATATTTGTATAATTAATATTAATTATATTAATTATAATAATTATAAATATCTGTACGCCCCGAAACAAATATGTAGCGGAATTTAGTGTCAACGTAGTTTGCGACGTACATTATACATGCATCTCTATACTAAGCGAGAGTTCATTTGGGCCATAAACTTTTAAACGATGAACAATACGAGGTGTGTTCAAAAAATACCGGGACTAAAATTATATCTGCGATAAAAATTATCCAATCGGGAATGTACATATATCAAATAAAAGTAGAGATGACACTCAATAACGCTATTCAAGCCGCGAGTTAATATTAACTTTTAGTAATAATGAACGATAGTTCATTGAAGTCATATACTTTTATTGTGTCTGCCGTTTTTGTGAATGAGCAGGTGCGTTGTCGTGGTGTAACAACCACGATCGATTTTGGAACTGATCTTTACGTTTCTTTCGGATTTTTTCTCGCAACTTAATTAAGTTAACTTAAGTTTCATCACCAGTTATTAAATTTGTAATGAACCCCGGGTCATTTTGTGTTCGTTCTTTCAAACTTTGACAAACTTCAATTCGATAATTTTTTTGATCTTGAGACAACAATTTTGGGACCATTTTTGCACAGACTCGTCTCATGCATAAATCTTCAGTCAAAATAGTTTGTCATGAACCATAAGAAATGTTACACTCACTAGAAAGTTTTCTTATCGTCATTCGTCGATTTGATCAAATAATTTTTCGTACATTTGCCACCATTTCCACATTTCTTGAAGTTGAAGGTCGTCTAGCACGAGAGTGGTCGTTAATGGCTTCACGGCCCTCAATAAACTTTTTATGCCATTCAAATGTTTTAGACCTGCTCATCGCTTCATCTTCAAATGCTTTTTTAATAATTTCAAAAGTTTTTAGTCGCTGATTTACCGAGTTTAACGCAACATTTAATACAAACACGCTGCTCGAGTTTATTCGACATGACAAAAACGACAGACACAATAAAAGTATATGACTTCAATGAACTATCGTTCATTACTAAAAGTTAATATTAACTCGCGGCTTGAATAGCGTAATTGAGTGTCATCTTTCTCTACTTTTATTTGATATAAGTATATTCCCGATTGGATTATTTTTATCGCAGATATAATTTTTTAGTCCCGGTATTTTTTGATCACACCTCGTATTAAACACAAAATCGACTAAAGCTAAACCTATCACTTGCAGCTGTCATATACGACATAGTGCCGCAACACATGATTATTAATTATTGTGTGATGACAATATTTTTAATTCGCATTTCCGTACATTTTAATGTCGACAAACTTATTTTAATAGTTTTTTGTTGAAATTCGATTTTATTGAAATCCTTATATCAAAATTATTAATTTAATTAGGACAGCTATTTTCCAACAAATTGTTTTGTTTTATTAGATTACTAGCTGTCCCCGCACATCTTTGCCTGTGCACAGTATTAAACAGAAATATTTTTATAAGATTTAAAGCGAAATGTGGAATCTATTGGTTTTATTATGATAAATGGTTTTTAATTTTTTTTTATTTGTAAATCTAATTAAAATTTTCTTTTAAATTTTGCTTGGTTTTAAACTGTAACATACATAATTAAATTATAAATTTAAATTTGCATTCAATATTTCTGGATACACATATACCGCGTTAAGTCTCTCACCTTCTAGGGTCAGCACAAATAGATTTTGTTTGTATGTGGACACGTGACCACGTACAATTGACCACGGGAAAAACACAGGACGGTCAGGTCTAAACCTGCAACGTTTAATGTTTGACTCTGTGCCTTATTGATGGTCATTGAAAAGCATTACATTTATTTTCCAACGAATAAAACAAAGATAATAGGATTAATCTGTATTCCGTTTTCCCTATAAGACGTATAATTATTTATCACATTTTATCATATCATAATTTACATTTTTTTCATCTTCAGCAATCCAACTTATTTTTCGAAGACGTATTATATATTAAAACATTCCCCGAGATTTGGCCAATCTATTAGTGAAAACTCTACTATTACAATCCACTATAAGAACTTATCGAGATATACGCATATAACATACAAAAAAAGAGCTTCTACTTGGTAAACTATATAGATAAAGATATTAAAAAATACATTCTTATTATTTATTATATTTTCTTATTATTACTATCTCTATTATTACTATTACTATTATTATTATAACTATAACTATTATTATTATTATTATTACTATTTAAATATTGGTTTTTGTTGGTGTTTTAAAGTTTAAAAAAATTATTAACCTTCAACATAATCATTGCAATCTCACGTCATCTTTAAAGTGTGCCTATAATACATTTTTTGTTTTTTCTTCCATAGGAACGGTGGTCGACTGTTAAATAATACAATCATGTTTTCGTTGGCCAAATTATCATACATGGCAATGACCGACCAAAATGATATCGAAAGATACCATAGCTATGGAACTCCAACGTTTGATGTAAAACTTTGTTGCCGACTGTTAAAGATCTTGAGCGAAGGAAACATGACTGACTATCAAACCAAATTGCACAATATAATTTGCGTTACAGCAGCCCGAAGTGGTCATATTCCATGTTTGGAACTATCACGCATCTACGGCGATGTCAAAAAGGATAACTACGATCTATGCGGTGTAGCTGCGTCCGCCGGAAAGCTTGATTGTTTAATATGGGCTTTTAGAGCAGGACATAAATTGAATAAACGCGTGGCTTTCAGAGCTGCATCCTTCGGGTCTGTCGATTGCTTACGTTTTATAGTTGACAATGGCTGCCCGTTGTCGGAAACCATTTGCAACATCGCTGTGAAAAACAATCACTTGGGAGTATTAAAATATGCGCACATCAACGGGGTTAAATTGAGTAATGCCACTTACTTATTAGCTTTTCATAATGAAACACCAGAATGTTTCGAATATTTACATGAGAATGGGTTTCCGTTGGGCACACCTAGTTAGGTTACATTTTCCTAGTATTATTTATCGTTATTATTATCGTATTATTTATACATCACAAACCAATTTACTTTTTCCTATCGCCGTACGCGCACACTATAATATTGATAACACGATAAAAGATACCGACGCGAACAAGCTAATTAAATTAATAAATTTACAATAGGTATTGCGGTGCAATAAACATGCACTTTTGAGTTAAGTAATAAACACGGGTGCTCTATGTACAGGCACCTACTGTTAAAATTAAAATCAATTTAGATAGATATAACAAGACATTCATATCAAACTCGATGCGTTAAAATCACGAACTTAGATGTACAGCACCTTCGTAAATAATTAAGTGTACACAGAGTGACCCATTATCGCGATGTTCCGAACGTATAATAATACAATATAATAATAGGAGGTCCCACGTTGCCACTTATCGAATTAGATTTGTATTTCGTTTCCCTTAAAAAAATCGGCTTGGAAAAATAATTTTTGAAATTTTCATCTCTATATAAACTTATATAATATAATATAATTATAGTTATTGAAAAAGTTATCTAAATTATACTGATCGCAAATTACAACAGACAACACAACCATACCTGTAGTTGTAGGTACTGAGTGTATATAATTTCCTATAAGCTTACATTTGCTATTATTATAATATGATAACTGCAATTATTCGAAATTCAATTATTGCGATATTTTGAAATTCTCATGACAACTATATATTGTACCAAAAAATGAAATCGTAATTTTAGAAAAAATGAAAAATTGAATAGTTATTTTTCCCAGCCGGGTCCTTACCCGGTAAGGATAATACTAATTCAATTGTACTCGTAAATATGTATTTAATGTGGCTCATCCCTATACTATTAAATTGTGTTAAAACAAAAGATATTTCTGTCGGGATTATATCGCCATGATGGGTAACATCGCCTGTATTTAACATTTCTTTTCTTTTTTGTAGATATAATGACTTTTGACCATTCAATTACAGTAGAACCTCATTAATCTGGACCTCATTAGTCCGGACTTCGCTTAATCCGGACAGCCGTTTATAATACGTAAATAAGAAATTACGCTAGTTTTCCCCGTAGATTAAAATTGACCAGTGTCAAATGTGAATAACGAAAGTGTGCCTTAATACTATGTATGTAATGATTATATGTATGTAATACAATTATGTATGTATCTACTATTTTTTTAGGTTTAATAATATATGGTTTAATAAAATATGCAATAAAATTTTTATAAGTTTATAATTTACGATTTTTGGTTATTTTGTTTAATCCGGACTTTCATTAATTCGGACAACCTAGAGCCCCAATTAGTCCGGATTAATGAGGTTCTACTGTACTTCATCATTATATATAGTTAGCATGTAAATATTTAGTTTTAGTTTCAGAATTATATAATATTCGTTAACGATTTTAACATTTGAAAAATGTAATGAGATATATAAACCGATTTCCGTTATTTTCACCAAATCAATAGATATTTATGCCAAATTATAATACTCTACAAGATAACATAAAATAAAAGAAATAGAAATGGAATTATCCAAAAATTTCAAAAAGTGTAAAATAAATCAATAATTAGGTATATAATTATTTATTTCTCTTTGTCTCAAAGTCGAATTAATATGTCATTTTCATTTTAAAACAAATTGATCGAAGTAATTGTATGTGGTATACATATATCTATTTTTTTAATTAAATATTATCTAACGATTCATTTTTTTATTAATTGAAATCCAAATGTCTTTTTAATTCAAATTTTAATACATGTATATAAGATGTAAAGTTATTATTTGGTGAGAACAAGATACGGTTAATATCTCATTTAGTGGAAACTGATATTGTTGAAAAGAAAAATATATTATTTTTATAGAAGCAATATAGAATTAGTGAAAATAGGAAATATATACATAAATGTATACTTTTTGTGGAAACATGTAACTACTCTGGCAATTAAATAACGAGAATTTTTAATTTTATAACATTTATTTAATATTTACAATAATTTATGCACCCATGCCTTCACAGTACTCTCCTCCGAGTCTAACACACTTGGTCCAGCGTTCTTCCCATTTCTGGAAGCACTTCTGGAAGTCTCCAGAAGTTAAACTCTTCAACACCGTTGTTACGGCACGTTGAATGTCCTCCAAATCCTCATAGCGATGTCCTTTCATTGGTTCATTTAACTTTGGAAATAGCCAGAAGTCCAGTGGAGCCAGATCAGGGCTGTACGGGGGGTGAGGGAGCGTTGTTATGTTCCTACTGGTCAAAAACTGTTGAACTTTTAATGATGAGTGTGCAGGGGCATTTTCATGGTGAAGGACCCAACCATTTTTGGCGAATTCCGGCCTCACACGAGACATTCTATGACACAATCGCATCTGGCGAATGGTTTCTTTATTGATACCGAGTTCACTAGACATCATTCGGACTGTGAGACGTCGATCTGTTCGCACCAACACACTTAAACGTTCGACATTTTGCCTAGTGTGCACGATTTTAGGGGCACCCGAACTTTCATCGTCTTGCGTTGATTCTCGACCTGATGCGAAACGTGACGCCCATTCGTACACACGTGGTTTTAATAAGCAATCATTACCGAACAACACGCTGCAATTTACAAAAAATTTCGGCCGTTTTTTCACCAGATTTCACCAGAAACTTGATGGCGCGATTCGTTGCTCGTTTTTCACGTCACACATTTTTGTACGTCACGACACTACACTACTAACTTTAAAAAATCGGAGAGCACAAAATATAACACCGATCACTATCAAACTTGGCAGACTTGTATAATACCTCGTGAACTTTAAGTCAACAAATTTTCAAGGTATCAGTGTTACCACTATAGAAGCTAGAAACAAATTCTCGTTATTTAATTGCCACACCTCGTACACCCGTCGGACAAATTGAAATACCTATGTTTCAGTATTTTATAATACACACACACACATTTTTTTAATGTTAATTGATTTGAATATTGTATTCTATTATAATTGATATTTTTAAAGGTAATGGGTTTTAGTTGTTAAGCAATTCAAACACACACACACACACACACACACACACACACACCCATAATATATATTGTATATTATATAAGTAATGTCGACACTTATCAGTTTTATGTCAAATTTTATATTGTTCTTATTAAAATTGCAATACATTTATAGTTATTACTGTACACTTGTTTTGGTTTTCTTTAAAATATATAAAATAACATGTCCTAACTGACTGACTTATTCATCACCGCTTATAACCGGAACCACTGAAGCTATGAGTATGAAATTTAGTCATTAGTTTTATTTTATGACGTAGACATGTCTGTGCTAAGAAAGGATTTTCCTAAATAGGTAAAAGAAGGTGTAAAAACGGATAACGTTATTTTTTTGGTCGGGATTTTCGGAAGGGATACAAAAGGTAAAAACATTTAAAAACTTGTCGTTTACTGTAATAATCGTCGTGACGTTTATCGCCGAATGTGATGATGTGCACGCTCTCACATTTATGTCGGCGACTACTTCAGTGGAAGATTATGTCAATAATTTACGAATAATGTACGAATGTACTAGTACGGACAGATCGCGACGCCGCAGCCCGCCGAGCCACCGAATATCGCGGTAATATCGGTAAGATAAAAATTAACGACACGATAACGTGTTATCGTGTGATGTTTCATAAATCAATAGTATATACTATATTGACTATATAGACCGATCACAATATTAAATAGGCATTATTACATAGGTTAGGTTATATACCAATATGACATATGTGTATATAAATATTACAATATTACGTATACTAACATGAATATTTATAATTGGTTTAAGGAAGCTTATAACAATAATGTGACAGACTTTATTATGTTTATAATGGTTTAAAATTAATTGTAAAAGTAATGTATACAACAAAGTATTAGAATATTTAATCATTTTTAAGCTTTAAATTTCGTTTTAAAATACGTTTGAAACTTACGTGCCTATTCGAGACAGTAATAAATAGGTAATAATAATAAAAATAGTATAATAATATCTATTATACGCAAAACGCGAGTAGATACAGTGAAAGAGCGATGCAGCTTGGTTTTAATAACTTAATTTTTTTTACGTAATTAATTAACATTTAATTTACTGTTGTTTTTTATTATATTACGTCATCAACAACCAATATTCAATGCGAAAGAGCGTGTGTGCATAAAGTATAATCAAATTTAATGACTTTTATTTAAATGTTAGTTATACTTAAATGTGGTCTAAAGAGTTAGGAGATCGCATACGAACAGTTTTTAAGGAATTCGGTATAGGCAATGTTATTTAGTACTGCATGCGAGCCATACATATATATGTGCGTATTAAATTTAATAATTATTATTAGGGTAAATTAAGTCATTAGCACGCGCGTGAGGCATATAAGACGCGCTGTGTTTACAATAACGTATATATATTTCATTGTATAACATGTATTTTGTTGTCAATCTCACCGTCCACCGAATGACTTAATAATACAATAGGATTTCTAAAAGCTGATTTGAATTCGTTTTTCGTTTACTTGAGATCGGTCGAGTCACATTTTAAAATTAGTAATTACAATTTTAAATAATCAATAGTATAATTAGATATCTTAAATTTTAAAATATACATATCATACTTTTAGGAGCTGGTGATCAAAATTTGGAAAATTTGATAGACGAATCTCAAGTAAACATATAATAGAATTCAAAACAGTTTTCAAAATTATAATTGCATTACCAGGTCAATCAGGTATGGTTGACAAAAGATCGGTAAATTTTAGTTGAAATAACTGATCACTCGCAATCCCCTTAATTGAAGGCCCCGGTGCAATAACGAAATACGTCCAAAATTTTCAAAAATGAGTTTTTTACATCAAAATTTTTGCAAAAAAATTCTCTATCAATCGGTGCAACAACCGAATACGTCCCATGAATGTATTGTAAAATATACACCAAAAACCATTTTTATTCATTCTGTTCGGTGCAATAACCAAATACGTCCGGACGTATCTCATAAAAATATACATCTATGAAAAGAAAACAATTTCTCGGTGCAAGAACCAGATACGTCCGGACGTATCTTGTTTTTGCACCGAATCGACATATGCTATTTATAGCTTATTTTTCGGTGCAATAATGGTATATTATGTAACTATGTATTTATTTTAATTTTAATTTTTAATATAATGATTTGTTTTTTTATTTGAAATAATTTTATATTAAAATGGTGTTTTTAATATCAAGTTATAATAATATTCAACTTATTATAAAAACTAAAGGCTGTTTTATTTAATAATAAAATTATTAATCAAATGAGAAGTATTTATTTCTTTTTTTTTCTTGTCAAAAAAATTAATTGGCTTTTTATTTTTAATAATTTATTATTAAATCTAAGAAACTGTTATTAATATAAGTATCGAAAGGTGACAATATAAATAAAAAATGAAATTAATGTATGTGAAATAATATTTCATGAACCTGTATATTTTCAATATATTTTATTCATTATGTGTTACCTATAACATACAAATATTCGTTGCAATAACCAGATACGTTTTGGACGTATTCTATTATTGCGCCTAAAAAAAACCAATATTTAAACATTATGGTAATTATTGTGTTTATTTTATTAAATAATAAAAGTTTGCTAATTATGTTATCATGCGAAATAGATCATTATCTATTTCGCATAATAACAATGTATCAACCAATATCATAATACTTCAACATTTAAATTTTTTTTTAATACACATAAAAAAAAGAAGTTTTTTGTGTCTCCTAAAAAATTGTAAATTTGGACGTATCTCGTTATTGCACTGGGGCTTTCAATTGCATATACCTTAAACGAATTTAAATAAAAATTGGTAAATAAATGCAGTTAAAATGAGACATTTTTTTTTATTTCTTCTTGTAAAAAAACATTATCATATTATAAAATATATACTTATACGTATAATGTTTTCTCAACAACAAATTCAATTTTTTTTTTTTATTTAGATTTACCAGGCGGAGAATTGATCGGCAATTGCTTCGGTTTTTTCTTTGACATTTTTAAAATGTCCAAAAACTTCTTTAAATGTCCAGGTCGTTTGTCATTGTCAGGAACTGATATTGTTGGTGACGCTTGTTGTGGGGGTAGAGAAATACTTAGTTCCCATCTGAGGAGTTCATACGCACGTGCTTCCAAATCTCGTTCTCTCTGATTTAAACGCTCTTCGGCCATTTTTAGTTGTAACTAAACACGAATCAATTCTTCCTCCTGATATTTTAATTTCTATAACACAAACCAAAGTCAATAAATAATAAGTCGATGAAATCAACATTAAATATTTGTAAATAATTGTTCGTAAACAACGTAAACCGCTTGAACAACCCGCACACAAAATAAAACGAAATAACCAATAACAATATAAAACAAATATAAATTATCCATATGGCAACTTTAATTTGTTTAAAAATTAAAAAACTATTATAATATATGAATTGAAAAATCAAAAATTCTAAATTTATTTCAAGTTTACATGTTCATAATATACCTAAGTACACGCAGAGTGATTTTTGGGTAGATAATTTTATATTTAGGAGACTATTAAACCCTCGAATCCCCTTCTAGCTCCGTCAATGTAAATGGCAATGTATTGTGTGACGTTCAATGCAATTTAATTTTTTAATTTATACATTTTTCATGCCAAAGGGTTATCTATATATATATAAAAATAGAGACAAAAAATTGGAAATTGAATCAGTTGTGAACGGCTGGGCCGATTTGGCTCAAATTTTTTTTAAATGATAGAGAATGTCGGGGAGCGGGTTTATAGCATAAATTATGGAGAAAATTAACCCTAAGGGAGTTAAAAGGGGTAAAAATGGAAAAAATCCTGAGTCAATGGAGCTTTGTGGTATTAAATTTTGTCAATAGTTTCATTTAATATAGCAGAGGCCCCATGGGAAAGGATTTTTCGAAATTCGACCCCTAAGGGGGTTAAAAGGGGTAAAAAGGGTGAAACTAGAAAAATTCACCTGGCTGGAACTGCTGGAGCTTTGAGTATGAAATTTGGGCAGCAGTTTCGTTTTATATAGTGGAGACCCCATTGGAAAGGATTTTTCGAAATTCGACACCTACCGGAGTTAAAAGGGGTAAAAGGGGTAAAAATGAAAAAAAAACTGATAAAATAAAAAGTTATACTGCACACGGGCGAAGCCGGGTTATTCAGCTAGTTTTTTGATAAAAAAATACACTTTTGATAAAATCCAAAAATGGTATGAATTTATAATTTTATGAATAAGTAATTATTATAAAAATAAAAATGACGAAAAATTTTAATAATTTATACCTAAAATTCTCAACAAACGTAGGTAATTATTATAACAGAAGAGGATAAACTCCTATGAAAATGGGAAATCACTTTTACATGGTGTAATTAGTTAAAATAAAAGTTTAAATGGTGTGATAGTGTTAACTCCAATTTAATTAATAAATAAAATAATTAAAAAGTTAATCCATTAGTTATAGTGTAAACTTTTAAGCCGCGTACACACTTATAGAGCACGCACAGACCGAGCATGTAAGCTCACGCTGTATGTTGTACATGTGTGCTTAGTATGGACGTTACCATGGACGACAAACTTGTATACGATAAATCTGCGCTCCGGAAATTCAGTTGTTTGATGAACGTATACGTATAACGTATATACTCGTATAATAATGATTATCAAATAATTACAACTACTATAATCGTGCGCGCGATCGCAACAATACTCACGTCCATACTGCGTATGGGTACTCTCGGGCCACATTCACAAATTAATGGACAAAATAAAGGGTTCGCGGGCAAGACAATAATAAAAATTTAAATTTCTTATATTATACAACATATATCTACCATAGGTTAAATAATATAAATATATAGTTCAATTACTTTTATAGAATATGATTATTGATTTGATATTCAATCAAATTTCCTCGTTTTAGAATACAGTAAGTAATCCCTCGTTATCCGTGGTGGTTACGTTCCTGCAAAGTAGCCCGGATAAAGAATCCTCTAAATAAACTGTATTTAAAGCGGGCTGTATAAAATAGACGCACGGGTCGAATGCGGATTTAGATTTTATATGATAGTCATGAGCGTGTCTCATAGAGTGCGCTACAGATAACGCCAACGTAATTTTGAAAGTAATAATTATTTTGTCGCACAAGCACAATACGGTTTGTACGAGCTATATAACTCATGTTTTATAAATTGAATAGGCGAATTACCCGTTAGTGTCACTGCCGGGTATAAATACAATCAAATCTGTTTTCTTTTGTTTCATATATCCATCTGCCTATTGATTTTGGTTTTAAAGCTGTTAAAAGTCTTATATTCAATTGTTACTGTTTATCTGATTCATTTCCAATTCTCCAAACTACTTTCTTTAATATCGAATTGTAAATAAATACCTTTTTTTTTTTTTTTTATTAACACTCATAAAATAATATAATAATATAATAATAATATAAATAAGATAATATGAAAATGTTGGCGCCTGGAGGCCAAGCGAGCCGCTTTCGCATTACATTCGCTCGACGCTGTAAATAAATACCTACATTGAACCATATTATTGCCCTTTTTTTCTTTTCTTTCTTTTTTTTTTTTTTAACGAAAATAAATATATTTGTTTAACTTGTAACTATTTATGATAAATAATTTGTTTAAATAATTCAAATTAACATAGATATAGATTTGGGATTCTATTGGTGAAGATTTATCAAATATTACATCATTATTTATTATGCTACATTAGTTAGGTCACCACTTCGAACACACATATTAGATTAGTAAAGTTGATAAATCTACTTTATGGCGAATCGTGTATACTCGTACATATAATCAAAAACAAATATTATTGCTTCCAAATTCTCGAAAACAATAGCAATCAAAATATTTGAGTACAAAATGAAAATTTGATTTTAAATCAATGCCATTATTAATACCAAATTAAATTACAAATACTCAGTTTGAATCGGAAAAAATCGAAAAATCTATCAACTTTGATAATTATACTTATAAATTGAATTTAGATTCCTCAAGCTTATTAAATATGTTTCATAATACGCGCTCATAAATGCGTTAATGTTTAAGATTTAGGAATAATAAATAAGTAATTGACTTTTAGATTTCCCTTTTTAATTGCAAGGTGCTATACTGCTATAGAATTGTTAAAAACGTTCGTAAATTCAATTTCCATAGTAGCATATTTTTAACAATCTGTTTTATTTCTAAAGGAAAAGCTCTTATAAATATCCAATAGATTATAATTAAAGTTTTCGTAATCAAACAAGAGAGTTGAAAATATTATAATGATTTTAAAACTACATAAAATCTGAGACTGAACTTAAATAAAATATTATGTTACGTAAATAAAAATTATATTTGGTATACTTTTAATTAATAATTTACTTATACTGTCATATTCAATAATATAACAATAATAATTTGATAATTCATTCAATGGGTGACGAAATAATGTTTACGATGTAATTCGCGCAGTTTCGATTTCCGCAATCCAAAGAGACGCAATACGAAACATTTGGTACAATTTTACACGCCCAATAAATTATTTCAATCGAATCGCTCATATTGTAAAACTAATACTGCTTCCAAAATAATAATAATAATATAATAAAACAAATGTTACGTACATCAGACAGCGATTTCAAATAGGGAACATGTAAACTCCATGGCTAAAAACATGTCATCCACATGTCTAAAATTAAAAAAAATAACCATACACGAATTAAAACGATGGTTTTTTAAGATCATAATAATTAATAATAATTGAGGCATGATTTAAATATGTATAATTTAAATATAATATACTTAGTACTTACGCTAAATACGAATTTATCAAATGAGAAATAGATTTAGGTCGTGTTGAAATGTCATCATTTTCTTCATACTGATCTAAAAACATAAATTGATATTTATTAAACAATAAAATTAAATTAAAACAGTAAATATTTATGTGTTAACTAAATTTAATTCCGAAAACATTGTTTGATGCTCGTACGAACAATATTTTATTTTATTGTATAATTTGTTTTCATAGTAAGTAGCTGATATTTTTAAAATCAACATTATTTGCTCAATTATACAGCCAAACAATTATGCGAGGATGAGAAATACAATTCAAAAGAAAGGTTTTATAAAATGAAAATAATTTTTTGAATTAATTTATTAAAAATAAATTTGCTTTCAAACTTGTGGAAAAAAATTAGGAAAATTTTTATAAGCATGAAAAATAAAATGCTGCTGAAAACGAGGATTTCAACGAATTTTAACTAAACGAAATTAGTTTTTTCGGAATTATACTCGTATTTATAATAAGAAAGTCGATTTTTTTTATAATATAACGTAATATTTTTACAAACTATGTTGTTACTTACATAAAAATCTTATGAAATGACGATTGCAATAATAACTGTTGATCTGAAAATTAAATAAGATATACTAAAAGAACAATAAGCAACTAGATAATATAGCCATATATATACTTTTATTGCACCTAACATAAACTATTCTAAATTTATTTTCCAAATAAGCCTGAAGTTGCTAAGTAATTTTTCATATTTTTATTTTTAGGATTAAAGGACCAAGCTTAATATTTGTAAATGCTCGTATGTATAATTTATAGATATGAGATAATACTCGGGTCTGTAGTCAGGTTTGTTTTTCAATTTCAAATGTGACCTACATGGTTGCCTTCGGTGTCGGTACTAATACGAACTGGACGTTTAAAAAATGTCGAACTCCTCGAATATACATTTTCATGTTACATTTATGGTCAAATAAGTGGCAGTCCAATGAGGGGAGATGGGGGGGAGAAATCCCCCATGACTTGTTTTTAGATTCTAAGTGAAACAAGAAATCTATTGATTTTACCGCGAAGAGTGTGATTTTTATTATTATATTATTATATTTTTTTTTTGTTTATATCACCATGACTTGACTAAAATAAATGGTCCAACTTCAGTGCGGGTTTCTAGCAGCAATTTTTGGCCAGTCGGTGCACATTATATAGGTCATTTTTAAAATTTCCTCAACAGTTTTCTAAATATTATGTTGAGTTAGTTAGTTTAAATATATTTTCTTAGTATACTTATAATTTAAATTCACAGAATGATTTTATTATGTCTTTAAATTATGTTTTAAATAATCAAAGTGTATGTTATTAAAACTCAGCGTCATCCCCATATCAGAATCATTTGACCGCCAAATATATACATTACTATTTACTAACTACAGTATATAATATTACTATATACATACTATACATATACTGTATAAACATAAATATATTAAAAGCTCTCTATAATCGTACGTTATCGATGAAAATTATAAGATCGTCATGCATTTACAGTGTTTATATAAATTAATGTACATATGTACATTGTACATAGACTAACAATATCTTAGTATTTTGAGTTTAGTCATCGTATTATTACAACGATAGAGATTGATGATTATTGATTACTTTACAGTATAATTTAAATAATTAAATATAGAAGTACATAATATAATATATACACATAAGAATAAAAATAAATTTGATATATACACATAAAAATTGGTATTATTTATTATAATTTATAAAAAGTTATAGTAGTAATTATTATAGTATTACGAGTATACAGTAATATAATTAATAATTATTTATTATTTATTATTAGTATGTAAAATATGAACGAAATTTTCGATTAGTACATTTTTATTTCCATTTATGAGGTTATTTATAATTTTGGTATTAGTTTAGTGTATATGTGGTTTATTCGGGGAATTTAAATGTCCACTAATAGAGGTTCACAATATAGATATTATTAAATTATTAAATTTTATTTTCTATATATTATTAGATATTTGGCTCTGTCAAAAAAAAAGGAATAAAATTAGATTGCGATTTGTTAAAATAAACTTACGTCAGAATATCGTCCAGATTCTATTGCTGTAACTTTCATATCTTTATAAGTGTCTTCAATGATCTCCTTTAATATGTATGCTGTATCATAGTCACTAGAATTCAAAATTAAATAACATTTACGCTCGGCTGTATGTGTTATGAAAAAGAAAATATTTTTTCAATCTTTATCAACTTCAGAAATCTATTTAAAATCTGATAGTTTACTACAGTACACTGAGTAGACTATTGTATACAATAGATTTCATGAAACATTATGATATGACTCGTTATGTATACTATTTAAACGAAATATGAATCTACGTTTCATGTATATAAAAACATGTAAGTGTGTAAAAATTAATAGATTTTATTGTTCATATGTTGTGATATATTATGTTTTTTTGATTTTGTTGTGACTTTATGTTGTACTTAAAGGTAATACCGTCTACCATACAAAAAGTTTTAGCTAATATCGGTCAATACATTATTATTTAGATTTTCCAATACAATGTATTGTCATATAAAATCAAGATACTACTTTTATCGCCGGTAATTTTTTTTCAATGTCGTAACTAAACATACCTCTTTTTTCGTCGGAAACCTAGTTTTTGGAACATTTAATAAATTATATTTTACAACATCTTTGGCTGACATTTAGATATGACCGTTTTCGTAGACTATAGATAAAATCGCGCTCTATCACGGGGTAGTATTAACTCAAAGCTGCCAAAAACTGAGTTACGACAATTTTCGGTGCGGGTATAGACATGTTAATATGAGCCATGAGATGTAATATCTAAGTAGATATTTTAATCACATTTCTGTCTAAATTCGTTTTCATATTTTTTGATTTATTGAATTATATATGTATATCAAATATTTTTTTAATAATACAAAAATTAAAATGAAGCAACAAAAAATGATTTCCTATTAAATAAAGACAGCAAATATTCAAATATTGTGAAATAAATTTACTTATTAATAGTTATTTTATTTTAATTATTGTTTCAAAATATTACCCATGTTAGTTTTACCAATTTTACCTAATAAATTAATTTAAATTTTTCAAATAAAACTTAAAATGCTAATTACTTACACAAAAACTGGACTTCTGTTAAAATAGAAAAATCGAATATCCACGTAGGTTTTCTTTGCGGTTGAAGCCATTATCTGAAATCATAATTTTTACAGTTCTAAATTGGTACCAAAAATTATTTTCTTTTTTCTCTTTTGCACATATAACATTAATATTCCGTTACATTTCTCTGTTTTTCCTATTTTTCTTAACAAAAATTTAACTGCATTTTAATGTTAAATTATAGTATAGAAACGGATTTAAACGATTTAGATTATTTTTTAACGTGTAGGTACCAGGTCCATTGTATCTATGAATTTTATGGTCATTACTTTATAGTTGGGTAGTATGATATAAAAAATTGGAATCATCACGATGAAACAGTGGTCGACTCAATAGACTCGAACAGAATGTTTGATATTAGATTAATAAGATAAGAAGTTCTTACGAATTTTAGACTTGTCACTTGTAACATATCAGCCATTAGAGGTATACGTGGCTGATTATAACCGTAATATTTTGATGATACCTAGATAGTAGATACCAATACAATTTCAAATATTGAATTTAAATCTTAAAATTATTAACAAATTCGTTTTATTTTAATTTATTAGTGTTAAGTTTAAAGAACTTAATTTTTGAGCATTCATTGAACAATTATAAATTCTTTACAATTAAATAATGAAAATAAAAAAAAGTTTACTTTTTACACAAAGTGTGTTAAAACTACCGTCTAAATCAATAGAAACAAAATTATTATAGTTCACTCACTGCGTGTACTTTTTCCATTTTCGGGACTGCATTTGGCGTTTTCATGAAATCAGTCAAAACTACCTAAATAAATACAATTACATTAATTGTCAACTCGTTTACATTTTTAATAAATCGATTTCTACAATAATACACGACAGTAAACTATTTATATAATATGTATCTTATTTTATAAGTTTAAACTATTTTTTTCTCACAATAATTAATTAATTAATTAAAAAACAAACTAATTACCAAACACAAAAGTTGGATCGTGTTCTACAGAAGGCTATTTAAAAACCAAATTAAATTATCTATTATATAATAAAAAGGAAAAACATTTGAAAATGACGAACGTTCTCAAAAACCGAACACAATACTTATTAATTATTATACATCCAATTATTTGAAATAGTGCAGAAGTAGATTCGTAATAGTCAAGAATATTTTTTCAGATAAGTATTTGCAAATCATGTAATTTTGGTAGAAATACATTTTCAAATGTAAAATATTGAAACTTCAACTGATGTAACAATATTAAATATACACATGCAGTTCGGCGTGTAGTCATATTGCTTATGATAACTGATAAAGTGATAACACATTTTTATCAACTTACATAGCAATTTTTATATTTTTTCATGAGATCTTTGTCATAGACTTTCCTGCCTTTTCTTGGTTTCGGAATGCACCAAGACTTAATTAAAACTTCGGCTTTATTCCTTGCAAATCTTCGTGGATCTATAAAAATAATAAATATTTCTCAATAACAAATTCAAAATGGAAATCTATTTTACGAGTTATAGTTATATTATATTTATAGCTGTATGTTATAGTTGTATTATATTATAACAACGTTTTCTAGTTTTATAGTTCATTGTTACAGATTACTATAAAATTAAAACATTCAAAATAAAAATGACAATCGGTAAGATAATTTAATTTCTTACGTGGTATACCTATATAGTATATACGAGTATATACGAGTATATTATACATATAAATGTATACAAAAAAATGTCATGCAAACATTTAATGATATGTCATTTGAATGTCAAATCTATATCTCATTATCTATGTCTTGAATAGGTTTATATAAATATATGTATATAAAAGTGGAAACGTTCTCAATGATTTTTGTTCAATATTTGTCGACAATTGTATACTCAGTAAATACCAAAGTATGCCATTTAATTCGTAAGATGTCCTATGAGATTTCAATAAGACATAATTATATCTCGTATTTTCAATGACTTTATTTTAATATTTTATTCCGACATATACCTTTGGCGTACCATACTTTTCTTTCGTGATCAAATTTACACAATATATCACTTTATGCATATCATAAAAAAAGTATTAAATAAAGAATAAATAAAAAAATCAAAACTCAACGAAATATACGTCACAAATTCGTGAGATTCACATACAGTATTTATAGCATAAATAAGTTGTATAATATATTTATAAGTTATAAATGATAAATTCTCTAAATTTAAATTTCTAAACATGGAATACATGTAAATAATAATAGGTGCTATACTGCTATGCATTAGTGTTTTTATTATGAAAAAGAAAACATCTGGAAGTAAGGGAAACATAACGCGCGTTACTCGATATTTTTTCCAATGCAAAAAAAAATATTAAATCATAGATACGTTCTTGATGGTCACTGATAGTGACAGGCCAGTTTTATAATTTAATTTTTTTTTCACGCGAGCAGCAAAGATGATCAAAATAAGTGAAACAAAGAGGTCGCAATGCCAACGCCAAATATTATAATATGACGTATCAATTGCCAGAGATAACGAAATCGCTACAGTAACTTACGCAAAATTAAAATATTATTGATACAAAAAAAAACCGACATTAAATAATATCGAACGTAATATGATGAAATTCGTTATCGCGTCAAGTCTACGCGAGACGGTTTGTTAAATATTATACGCGAGCACGCACTACGAACGCCGCGGTCGTGAGAGGACCGGCGGCGAGCAGGAGAGGTGTTGGTCGAACATCGTCGATATAATATTATTTTAGCATTATCCTGTCCGCGCCATTCGATTCTTCCGAAAACCAAAATAAAACCTTGCACCTACTTACGGCAACTTAAACTACAACACTTACGTTTTTCGATCGACGAGGACATAGTGACGGACATGGTCGCTTCTCCAGTGCGTGTAAAAAACGAGACTCTCACCAGATAAAAGACACTTCGCAATAGAGCCGTGAATTGAAAACGAACGTTCGTCGTCGCGACCGGTCTCCGACGAATGTGGCGACGGCGGCGACGAGTGAAATAGATTACTCACGCGGTCAGGCCGGCGGGGAAAGGACGTTCTCAAAGTATGCGCGTGCGCGACGAAAAATGAATTGTTTTTTTTTTTTTGCCCACCGAGAATGCGACACGGACAACTGTGCGGCCGTCACTGGAACTACACCGACGTGCACACCACCGAGTACCGTACTACCATTGATTAAATATACAATATATTTAATCAATGGTACATTGGTACTACCGTGTTAGTTAGAAGGACATCATCTCACATTGCGGCGATTTTCTCAGCGATTCGTGCGCGTTCGCCACTCTTGTCGCCTTATGCAATGTTATACGTATAGTACGATGACTTTATGAGGCTGACGATGTCATACATACATTTAAATATGACCATTATATTATACTATACTATTAATAATAAATCAATAAAGATCATTATTATTATCATCAAAAATTATTTATCGGTTATTATTATCAGAGAAATAATTTATATTTAGTTCGAACAGATGTTAAACATCTATCGGTCGTTGTATACGTTTCACTTTTGGTGTAGCGGCCCCACTAAACATTGTGTATGTTCATTAGAGCGCGTTAAAGATTATAATGGTAAAAGAGAGCGTTAAAATATTATTTCATCGTGATTACTACATGTCATAAGAACAAAAATGCCGTTTCATCAATTAATCGTAAAATTCGACCGCCTCGTATGTACGTAAGAATTCCTGCCGACCGACGAACGCCGGTCGTCTATCCAGGCCCTTAGTTTTCGATCGGTCGGCCGCGACCCCGCTAGTTAAAATTAAACTGTGTATTTTCAACTTTGACTATTGCATTCACAATCCGCGCAGTGTGAAAAAAATTACGCTATAAGCCGTTCCGTGTATAAGCGCGTGCATGTATGTACTCGTATGTCAGAGGTCAGAGAAAAAACACTTTTCGTGTACGTGCTTATTGGTTTTGAGACGACCCACGAAAAACCACGGCGTTGCGTGCGTGCGTTTATCCACGCTACGTGATTTTCTCAGAACAGTTTCTGTCGGACAATGTACTACATATACATAGTATCCGATCGGTCGACTTAATAATAATATACCACATATATATATATATATATATATATATATATATATATATATATATATATATATATATTATATATTTATGTGTGTGTGTGTGTGTGTATGCATGTATATGTACAATACTGTTGTCATTCTCGGCCGATTATACACATATGATATATGAAAAAAAACATATATACGTATATGTACTGTACTCGTACGACAACAACACATCCGATCGTATACCAAGTTGGTATTACCAACCATGTTTATATGATATATTACAAGCGCGCATGCGGCGCGCCATACATGTGACTCATTCCATTACCTTCGCGCTATTATAATATATATGCTGACGTTTTATTTAAAATACGCGACGTATTTAAATCCACTCGACCTGCGTGGTGTAGGTGTACATCGATCGTAGATAGTCGACTTGGTCAATTCGGCCTGCAGTGACGCGTAAACAGTTTTTTTTTCGGGAGGATATTTCGAAATATTTTTTTTTACGCGCAAGTTCACGTTGTTTTAAATATTTAAATAAAATCACTTTGAAATCTAAAAAATCATTTATCATACGTATAGGCCTACATAAGAGTATATATAACAGTCTATTTTTATTTTACTCGTATATTTTTATTGCTAAATGTATTGATTGATCCACATCGATAATTAGGTACATTTCTACGAATATTCATAGATAAACAATAAAATATAATTTGAACAATTTATACCAGTTTTACCTAACGTTTAACAGTTTATTGAACATTTCGAATGGGAGGACTTCAGTATTCATATAGATATAGACCCTCGAGTGACCGCACTGTATTAGACTTGTATAGAGATAGACTATAGATACACGTACACATTTAATGGAACCGTATAATGAGATGACATCGGGAAACGGTATAAAAAATTTTTCTTTCGAGAAAGTACTGTAAACGTGATAGAAGTTTTTATGTGTACGTAATTACTAATTACTATGTAAATATTCCAAGTGTCTTGACGGTGACAAAGAGTGCGGTAGACATCAAGAGTTATTATTTATGTACCTATAACCATAATAAATATCAAACAGAAAAAAAACTCATCATTCATCAACAAACTATGTAAAAAGAAAGCGCCTTGATTAGAAAAATATCTCGTTTCATATATCATTTGAAGTAAAATCATGGGGTAGAATCTTGAAATAATATATTTATTTCAGTTATAGTCTAATGAAGCGAGGGAATAGTCGGTGGATTTATAAATCCTAACTAGTTAATTGTAAATAAGAATATTGGTAAAAATATAAATCTCGCAATTTAATTTTCATATAGAAAATACTAATCTTTATTACCTTTTTTTATTGACATTATTTCACTTTTTAAACGCATATGAATAAATAAATAAATATAGTACAACTTTTACATAATATCTTAAATAAATCTTAAAATTCAAATTTACAGATACTGTTATAAATGACTCAACAATTAAAAATAGTAAAATTAATAAAATATGAATGTTTTACTGCAGTAGGTGAACTAACGAAATTATTATGAAAATCGCACAAAAAAAAAAGTCAACAATTTTTGTGGTCTTGTAATTTTAAATACCATTAACTAATATACATATATAATATAATATTTTAAAAAAAAATATAAAGGAATTAACTAATTGGTTAATTTTATATGCGTGTATATGCGTTATATACTGTAATCAATATCACAGAGTCTAATTGGCAGTACCTATTTTAACGTCCTACATTATATCCTGGGAATAAACATAATAGAGCTTCGGTCAATTTCATATTTATGTTCATACTGTAAGACTGGCCCAGTTCAGCTCTGCAAGACGGGCATTGATACACCTCAGCCATAAAAGATCTTTTTAGACATGCCTGCACAAAAAAAAAATTTGTAATGAAAATAAATATTTATCATTATTTAAAACAATAGCAAATCAGAAACTTCTGAAACTATTATGTTATAGCTAAAACGATGGGATATTAATGCAATGAAAATATAATAAAGCTGTACACTAAATCTATCACTAAATATAAGGTTAATAATATAATAATATTCAAAGTACAAAAACAAAACCTGAAACTCAATGGTTTGAAAAAGTGGTAAATTTAAATTATAAATTATTTATTTGAACTGTATTATGTTTAGATCAGATTGTATATAATTGATATCAAATTTGTGTATCATTAAATTAGCAGAAAAACCATGTAAAATCTCATAAAATCTAAATCCTAGTATATCACTTACTTTGCAAAAATTGTGGTAACATTCAAGTGTAATCGGTTCAAAGACAATTTCTTGACAACAAATACACAAAAACTTTTCTTCAACTTTATCCAAAAAGCCCTACATATTTGTTTTAAAACAATAGAATTAAGGTTAACGGATAAGTAAGACATAATAAATAAATAAAACAATACCTTTTTGCCATATATCAATGACTCCTTACAGTCTTCCCAATTTTTTTTATTAACTGCATCCGCATTAATAAGTTGATTCTCTTTTTTATCCAGTTCATAGGCAATTTTAATTTTCTTTCTAGAACTTTCATCATCACTTACTTCTGGCAAATCACTGTTACTTGCACACTGATTATTATTAGTCATGTTATCATTCTGTAGTGTTCTTTTTCTTTTCAATGTTGATCCTTTTGAGTTTTTTTCACTAGTTGATTTTTTAGTTGGTGGTATATAATTTTCAGGGCACTAAAATATAAAATAATTTCTGAATAGATTGCACGAATAATGTTTAGTATTATTTGTAATAATTTTTAACTTACTACTAATGTAAGACCAAATTGGACCATACGATTTTTACCTTCTTCCGTCCAAGGCGCTGGCGCAGGATCATCTCGTCTTAAAACAAAACGCCATACAATGAATCCAGACTTACCAGTCTCCGGGTAATATTTAACAACTTTGTAAAGACCATCATATCTATTGAAAACAAATAAAATATTAAGTTATTTTTAACAAATTAAGTTTATAATTGTTATACTATTTCTATTATCTTAATAATTTTTATTAAAATAATATAAGAAATTATATATTTAACTAAAATTAACTAATTATTTATACCGATTTCCACACTCTGGAGCATATGTGGAATGTTTTCTAAGATTAGAATTCCGTATAACTCTGACAGGTTTACCTTTTTTCCAATCAACAGCCACTACTCCTTTTTCATTGTCTATTTTTCCATTACAATTCAGTGCCAATGCTCTACACAAATTAATATTTAAAAATGATATTGAAATAATTATTTTACATTTAAAATTTAAAATAATTATGGTGTACTTGTTAAAGCGTGTCAATTTTTGGTCACAACTTTGTAGAGCAGTGCGTTTGTTACCAGACAAATCTCTTCCCCCGGAACCAGTATACAAAAACTCTTCGCCATTGTCAACATCATCTTCATATCCACCACTTAAAACTATACTAAATGCCCCTTCGTTGTCTCTACCGTGTATACCACCAACAGGAGGTCGATGAACGCCAGCCTCCGATACCTAAAATAGAACATTTTAAAATTATTATAATATACTTTAGATTTAATTTGTTCACAAAACTTACTTGTACACGGAATAGCCACAACGAACCAACTTCAATACCTGGTATTGAACCGAAATGATTTGATGGTACGGTATTACAAGTTTTAGTTCTTCCAACACATGCCATACCTTTACCCCAATCTCGTTTGGATTTCGACACTGATGATGGTTTCTTTTTCTTTGAAACTTTTAGTTTATCGCCAGCTTTAACAATTTCATTTTCATCATTTTTACATGATGGACAATACCTAAACAGTATAACATACAAATAAACCTAAATAACGAAGGACACTAATTTTGTAATGGAAAAACAAATCAATTAATTGAACTGTTACAAACCAATAATCGACATTTGGTATCTCCTCCAAAGGCGGAGAAAGGCAGGATATATGAAACGGTAAGTTACATTCATCACACAATATCTGTTGATCTTCACGGTCTTTGCCACCACAAATACTACATCCACACTTCTTACATAACTTGGATAATTTGTCTCTGCAATCGATACAATTCAAAGGACTCGCTCCTATATAAAAAAAATTCATAAATTAAAAACATAGTTTTAAATAAAAATTAGTTTTTGTTATTACTCATCATTAGAGGTTTTGTTTGCATAATTTTATCATATTCTGGAGTTCTTTCTGAAAGTAATTTTTGTGGTTTCACATTATAAATGTCATCAAGAAAATTCAAATGACAATTTTGTATCACAGCATTATTTACTCCAATAAATACATCTCCAATGACTTTGCGATTTGTCTTAGTAATTTTTATCTCTTTAACTAATACATCAAACCAATAGCCACGCTCTTGAGGATGATCAGTATTGTAATTCATTAGTACTTGATTGTTAGTTTTTAATTTATTGACAGGTATTATCTCAAATGCATGTGGCCGAATTCCTTGTAGTTGAACTTCAATGGGATCTTGATCAGGACATCTAAACAAATAATTATTAGTTTGTTTAAATATTAAAGATTTAATTAATAAAAAAAAACTTAAATATTTACCCTTCAATCAAAACAATATAAACAAGTCCATCATTTTCAACTGGACTCTTAGAATCGTTTGGCACATCTACTAAACACTTACTTTTTTTTATTTTAACCAATTTACCTAAGAACCATGAACCATGCTGATAATCTTTGACATCGACATAATCACCTATTTTAAAGTAATTGCTATATTCAGGTATGTCATTTGAATCATCCTGGAAAAATTTGCATTTTGTTAAATTGAACATATTTTTTTATTGTAAGAAAAGTTGTACTTCTTTTGATGTTGAACTGCAAGTGGCCACAGCCGTGTCATTTTTAACAATATCATTAGTCATTTTTGGTGGAGAAATATTTTCAGATGTTATAATAATCAATTGAATAACGTCATTTATATTTATACTATAATCAAATAGAGTATATTGATTTTCAAGCTGAAACATAAAATATCAAAGGTTGATATTTATAAATCACTTTAACCCTTTTTAGGACAGAGGAAAATTATTTCCCACTTCAATCAAGCTCATGTGCGTCATTTTGTGCATTTCATATTGTATAGGTATTTTTATCCTAGTGCACTATATGAGCTATTAAACATCTAATTGGACATCTAATGAGCTATTAAACTAAAACCTTCCAGGTGGGAAATAATTACCCACTGCCCACTTCGGAATGTGATTAAAAAATTTATGATTAATTATGATCTCATACTTTAAGAGGTTGAAGGTTAGGTACTAACTAATGTA
Organism: Drepanosiphum platanoidis; assembly: GCA_948098885.1. Classification (NCBI taxonomy): domain Eukaryota; kingdom Metazoa; phylum Arthropoda; class Insecta; order Hemiptera; family Aphididae; genus Drepanosiphum; species Drepanosiphum platanoidis. The sequence goes on along the minus strand of OX402540.1, from coordinate 10,919,726 downwards.
TGTTGTATAGATAAGATTAATATTCAAATAAAAATTAACAAAAAAAAAACAGTTTTTTTTAATTTTTTGAAAGTTGGGTGTTGAGGAATATTATCTTTTTTCTACTCAGTGGTTCATATATTTACAATAATAATAAAATTAACAATTTATTCAATACTAATAAAAGTGTACATAATATAATATAATATAATTAATATAATGATAAAAGTTGTGAAAATGTATAATAAAAAAATATTGGAAGTAATAATTACTTTATAATAATTATTATTAATAAAAATAACAACTACTATTATGTTTATTCTTAGTGAATGCCAGTATTATAGATCAAGATAATATCTTGTTATCATATTATGATCTGGCTGAGTTATGATATTATGAAGTTATAATAGAACTATCAAAATTAATTCAAATTTTTAATTAGTATATGATCAACTTTGTACTTTAACATATATTATATTATATATAAAACTAGAAAACAATGTGTTAATAGTTTTAAAAAAAAATAGTAAAAATGTATATATATATATATATATATATATGACTTAAATTTGTAAAATAACAAGCTTTTATATAATTTATATATTTATTTGTTTGTTTATTGAAATATATTTTACATCAAACCCATACAAATTTTATTGTGATATTTTACAGATTTATTGAGTTGGATTAACTATCTTTGTTTATAAATATAATACTTTACATTGAAACAACTTTAAATAATTAGAGTACTTTTTAAGTCGATTGTACCAGTACAAATATTATTAGAATTATCCTAAAATTCTTTGAGTTTTGGTGATGAAAAAATATTTCTTTAAAAGTTTAAACATAAGTAACAAAAATAATTTTATTAAGACAATTTGAACTGGTAGGTAGACTAAAATAATAATCTTTTTATAATATCTAGTTTGTATGTACGTATATAACTTATATACTCGTATATATACGTAACTTGATTATTAAACGAGATAAGAGATTTTTTAGCAAATAATAACAATTGATACAAACAATTTTATATTAAGTTGTACACAATTTATATATATACTCGTATATATATATACGTATATATAAATATTTTTTAAAGATGTTATATTTATTTTCTGTATTATACATAATTTTATATATTATAATACATACATAATATGTGAAACCAGTTTAAGCGTTGATTATAGAATGAATATTTTGACGCTAAGAAGAAGATTACAAAATGGTTTGTTATTTCAACCAAACACTTACTGCTGACCTTATATCAATCATACCGATCAACATAATAATGCAATAAGACTTTTGTAAACCGTTTTGAATTCTTTATTGTGTTTATTTGAGATCGGTCAGGCAATTTTTTTAAATTATGAGCCCTAACTCGTACAAATTTGATTTGAATATTTAAAAAATTAAAGACATTTTAAACGTTAATTATTCAAAATTGTATTAAAAAATCTTAAAATAACGAAAATATAAGTACAGCGCGTCATTGGTTGAAAAAATAAATAGTATTAAAAATACCATACACATGGTAAGCTTCGAACTGTCCTCGGAAAAGTAGAATGAATAGCGATGAGGAAAAAAACTAATAGTTAAAAATAAACGCGAATATTGTACCGTAAAAATCGACACGAAATATTTTACAAAGAACTTCAGAATAAGAGAAAACGGCGAGCGTGTTCCGCGTTCTCGCATAGTACCCAATAAGTGTTTACAGATTGTTATTTCGTCACGTTTTACTACACGTTATCGGCCCAACTCGCGCGCGGAGGTGAACAAATATGGTTTGTAATTTCGGGACCATAGAATCTGGAAAAACAGACGCGTCTCCTCCTTACCTGTTTGCCACGGAATATCAACCGCTGTTTGTCCGGCTCGACGCCGAACCGCTCCTCAATGAGTTGTTTTAAGTATCCGACGAGCGTCGTCCGCGACGTTGGTATCGTCACGGACTTGCTGGCGTCTATCGTCCTCACCCGCACGTACATTACGGCGACTGTTTTTGTCGTCTTTTCGTATCGTCGTTTACAAAAACCACACCGATTCGTTTTTATTATTATTATTATTATTGCGAAATCATCGACAATGAAAAAAAAATAACTAGAAAGCGAACGTCGACTGACTCGAGACTCGAGACTCGAGAACAGCTGCGAAAACGATAGACGCACACGGACGGACGCGCGGATATTCGCAGACGAACAAAATGTGACGCGGCGGCGGCGCGCCGAAGTGGTGAAGGGGAGACGACGAATGATAATGATATTATTTTTAGAAACTTGTGACGACGGTAATTATTACTCTGTCCCGCGATTGTGCACGTGTCGTTTCATTATCTTTGATTATTATTGCGTCGCGTGCAACGAATATCATAATATACGCGTGTCATTATATTTTTATACCGTCAATTTCCCGAGGTCGGTTATTGTATTTTCGTTGGATATTATTATTGGGACGCGAAGATATCGCGCGTCATTAAAAATGTGTATAAATTATTGTTGACTGTTATTGCTCATAAAGTTATAAACTTATACAGGTATAACCCACCGTCATTATTATGTTTCGATAACGAACTCGCGATCGTCGATAAATACGTCAAAAACATCAGTCGTCCGTGGTATTATTTCGTACTCTATTATTATGTTATATTTTACAATTTGCTAGAAATTATATTTCAACAGGTTCGTATTACATGTTAACTGCGTAGAGCACTCGGCACACAACGGAATAGTATTATTTCGTTTGATATTTTTCCGTTCGAGTATAAAATTATATACGATGAAAAATTGGAAATATTTTTTTACGATGCGACTCATGAACAATTTTGAAATATTATTCATATCATAAATTGCGGCTTTAATTTAACGATGTCATCCAACATGGTTTTTTTTTTCTTATGCTATATATTGTAATTTTATAATCAAAGTACCTTTTCATATTTCACCACACGAGCACGACATAATATTACAATAAATAATGCACAAGCTAAAGCACTAAGTAGACCAAGCCAGGGTTAGTAATTTCATCCCAATCCGGCGCTAATTAAAAATAAGTCATTAAAAAGTTACCTAATTAATAATATTATGTATATAATAAAGACATAATATACTAAGGACATTTTCCAAGTTTATTATTTTTGTTACCCTTACTAAAAAAAAATTTAAACTTTGTTCGTATAAATATATATTATAAATATCGAAAAAATTAATTTATCTTCCTCACCCCCCCCCCCCCGTGACTGCCAATGTAATTAGTCATAATCTTATGTGTACAGACAATACAATTACCTATTATTCTGCTTAACTACGAACGAGTGTGCAGACATGTAGTGTACTGAAATCTTTATAAAAATTGTAATTTTAATAATCATTGCATAATTATTTGTAAATGTGTCTTGACATTCGTATAGTACGTAAATAATTATGAATGACGTTTAAAACCATTTGACATTTAATCGTTGTAATATTTATGTTATTCAGAGAGACTTTGAATGAACGACGGGGTGTCGGGGTCATAAAGTATACACTAGGATAAATTAAAACCAATTTTGATGCAAATAATATAGCTAGCCTATATCATATTTGTAATAAAAAAAAACCTTTGGTATCACATTAAACAAACGCAAGAACAATATTGGTCAAAATGATTTACTATACAGTAACACGTTACATAATACGCGCGTATACATTGTTTAAATCAACCGAATAACATCGAGTATACATATTGAGAGCTGCTGTATTTGTTTAAAAGTATAATGAAAAAACATTTTTCTAGCAAAAGAGTCTTACAGTATTCTATATTAGTATATGATCAATGACTAAATGTAAATATTAAGTTTAAAAACGATAACATTATATTCATTTCGTAGCACATTCAAATATATAATTGTATTAATTTATAACGATTTGTTCTTTGCTCACAACGCGATATGATTATTTAAATATTTTTTTTACTATTGAATGCTTGGTTAAATATGACATTGAAAAATATCATTTTTTTTTTTCAATAATAATAATCTAAATTTAGGTTTAAATTACTTTTCTGTGTGAGCTTTAAAATAATACGAGTACATGTTTACATTGATATCACGAGCTATTCCAGTAAATAATTTAAATTTGTTTAATATTTCATTAATACGAGTATATATGAATCATATAATAAAATTAATAATACATTTTTTTTATACTGAGTAATTTTGCAATATTTTGTGACTTTTCTATAAACAAGAACAATTTCTGCGTTAATTAACAATAATTAGCTTATAAATAATTATTTGTAACTTTTACTAATGAACCGAAATTCGATATATGTATATATATATGTATATAATAATATGTCCATAACGATCGTTTGGTCAAAAACATGTTCTTATGCTTGATTTTCACGTCGTAATGGTAGTTTAAAAACATTATAAACCCCACATTCCCAGTTCCAGCTTAATAGTAATCGTGACGTCTGGTATTTATTAAAGAAAATTAACAATCCGGTCAACCGTAGGCGTCTGTCAGGCGACAGAAGAACACAACTAACATATTTATTCAAATTTTATAATTTAAAGAATTCTATATATGTAAGTACATTTTCAGTCATAATATAATATAAATTATAAATGTGTTCACGCGTTCGTGTTTATTTTTTTTCTTTGGCATTCGATCACTCGCGTTTATCTCTTTTGCAGCGTTCGCGAGTTTCTCACAATAGTTTTATTGTGTAAAGATTATCTTCAAGTCGTCTGCTGTATACCGATAACACATTATTAATTGCGTCTCTACCTATGCGATAGTATCCAATTTATACTATTATGAATCGTAATTCCCAATGGTTATGAACAGCATACGACTTTAATACACTATAATTATATTTTATGAAAAATAATCTTTTGGCCGTTTGTAATATGTTAAGCCGGGTCCACACGAGAGCACGCACAAGCTGAGCATGTGTGCGAACATGAATTCTTGTGTGTGCTCTGTTTGGACGCTGCGTCGCACAACTTGATATCTGTGCGTCAAATACGCGTTCCGGATTTTTAGTTATTGTTCGTCGAGCATAAATGAATGACGTTTACAACAAAATAATACAGCAGTAGTACAATTTAGTTACTATAATAAAATACATTTTAATTACTCTATTTGATTAAATGTTATTACAATAATAATTAATCACGTCTCTTCATGAAAATAATTTAGTTTTGTTGGAACATGAGCTTAAAGTTAAAAGTTCCGCGTTAATAGTGTTACATTCTGTTTTAAAAAACAAAAAAGACAAGTCGACGAAATAGAAGATGGTGGACCACTCACTTGTTTAGACAACGAGAAACTGGGATAAATTTATTGGATCATTTACAATTTGACAAGGGTTAAGTAACTAGCACAGTAGCACGCATGAGCAAGTAAACTTTTTCTACGCACGCGTCCAAACGGAGCAGTGCGTCGGGCAATTACGTCTTTGAGCAATCACAATATTTACCGACAACGATCGGATCGCGTTCGCTGTGCGTCGCGAGCATTCGCGCGTGCTCGGAATTTCGTCCACACGATGTGAATTTGTGCGACGCACGGTGTGAGCACACATGCTCAGCTTGTGCGTGCTCTCGTGTGGACCCGGCTTAACATCGTTAATTTAAAAACTAATATCATAATGAAATCAATGAGTACGTTGATAAATTATATTATAACTAGCTGAATAACCCGGCTTCGCCCGTGTGCAACTTTTATTTTTTTCATTTTTACCCCTTTGACCCCCTTAGGGGTCGAATTTCGGAAAATCCTTTCCCAAGGGTCTTCACTATATAAAACGAAACTGCCGACCAAATTTCATACTCAAAGCTCCAGCGGTTCCGGCCAGGCGAATTTTTCTAGTTTCCCCCTTTTTACCCCTTTTAATCCCCTTAGGGGTGGCATTTTTAAAATCGGGTAACGTGACGACACTCAGAAAGGTATTTGGAACAACTCTGTGAAAAAAAATTGGAAAAAAGTTAAATAGCGTCGTCACAAAATGAGAACATAAAAAAGGCCTGTTCTTTTATATATTTAAAGGATTATGTTTATATTTAATAATATGTTATTATGTCCTACTGTACTTGAGCCCTCATGGGCGTTTATACAATAAATACATAACTGTGGAGCACGGCGACGACGGTAACAAATCACGTCAACCCGTAGCGTGCGCGGAGAAGCGGGCGGTGCGAGGTGAACAGCGCGGTGCGTGGAGAAGCGCGCGGAATGTGTGGCCGCGCGTTTTTACATGGACTCGCCGTTAATGCGCGTGTGCGCGTCATTCTCGTGTTAAATGAATACGCGTTTTCGTCTTACGGAATCGTGTATACCCTTGCGGGATCGTGTATGCGCGTGTATACTTCACGCGTTGCGGGTCGCCGATGTCTTCGTGTCACGGCGAAAATGCGCGCAGAGCGGCGACACATCGGTCCAACGGCGCGTCGGGTTTTTCAGTATTTTATTTCGAATATCCGTGTATACGTATATCTTATCAATCGACAGCTATTATTAGACATAATATATTATTCTATATGTATATTAATTTATTTTACTTTTACTACTAATACTCGTATATTTAAATAATTAATATTTATCATTAATAATTAATTAATTAATAAAATAAAAAAATAAATTTTTCTACGTTAAAAGTTCAAATTAGTTTCTCCTGTGTTACTAATTAGAGCGTTGTAAGGGGTTTCCAACCCCCTGGATATTTATTTTTTTAATGATATTTAATTATTATGATGTACCTACATATTAAAGTAAAATGAAATTGTCATTATAAATATAAAATATACATAACAATATATTATATACAAATTAAAATTAATAAAATAACTTATTTAAATTAACCTATGATTATGAATTGACTCTTAAACACCCCTCCCCCAGAAAAAAATTCTATCTACGCCACTGAATAAGAGGTTTCCTCAGTGGCGAACAAGGCAAAAATATTTAAAGAAAAAAATGTCTTATAATTGTAACTTGGCCAAAAAAATAAATTATTATTATCGGTTATCACTTTATCAGTTTAGTGTTTTTATATACGCCACGTTTCCATTAGGCTTAAAGGTACGGTGTCCAATGCGCGACCTGTCGCGGCGACCGGTCGCCGCAACAGGTCACGCTTTACCGATTATATGCGTTTCCCATATGACTGGTGTCCTATCCGCGACTGCAACGCGTTTTACACATAATTTGCCGTCGCGACCCGCGACAATACCGTGACGAGAGCAGTGTAGCGCGACCGGTCGCGGCGACAATATGCAATCCGTAGTGTTTTCACCACAAGAAGATGAACTTTTTATTGAATCCGTGCGTAAATATCCAGAGCTTTATGACTGTTCACACATGCAATATTTTAATTTAATAATTAAAGATGCGAAATGGAAATAAATTTCTCAAATTATTGGGAAGTCTGGTATTATCTTATCATTATCTTCCAATTCATCTTTTAATAAGTTTATAATTAATTTATTATTATTCAAAACACACAGCAACTAATTATCGGACATGTTGGTACCGTTGTACGTCACCCTTCAATAGACATCGGCGTGCTACTGACAAAATTTAGAACCGAGTACCTTGGGAAACGCAAATAATCGGTAAAGCGCGATCTGTCGCGGCGACCGGTCGCGTATTGGACACCAGTCGATCATCAGCGACCGAAAAATATAACTGGTCGCGGCGGCAGGTCGTGCATTGGACACCGTACCTTTAGGCTAGGTTCACATGGACGCGCGAACACGCGCGTAGCCCGCCACAAACCGCGCGTGTGACCGTTCAGATGGCTGCGTGTCACGCGCGTTGTACGGGAAAGTTCTATTCAAAAATTATATTAATAACTTGTAAACACTATGTTAAAATTCGATCGTTCGCATCGAAACGCGCGTGTCATCTGAACGGTCCGATAACGATATATGGGATTTCAATACGCGGAGTCACGCGCGTGTACGCGCGAAAATAGAAACTTGCGTCGTTATCGCGATCGACGCGCGCCATGTGAACGATGTACAGGAACACTGATTATCTAAATACGCGCGTCTGTCTAACGCGCGTATACGCGCGTCCATGTGAACCTAGCCTTACTCACACGGACCACTTTGGAACCACGCGACGACCGCAAAACGGTGGTCGTTTGTGGTTGATATATTAAAAACATATAAAATAATATGAAAAATGCAATTGAACTCCGACGGACCACTTTCTGCCGTCAGTTTCGACTTTAGTCGCATCGTGTCGACTGTTTTGTATACAGGATTTATCGTTGTGATACTGGATTTACCGGTTAAAATTATAAAATGCATTTTATTCCACACAATATTATAATATATTGTGTCCATATCGTCATGTCTATTATTGTGTACCCAAACGCGTCGGCTAATGGGTCAACGTGCCCCTGAAACGCTCAGCGCCCGGACGCTTTTATAATACATTCGGTTTAATGGATTAGTTTTCGTAACCGCGTTCGCCGCACGGATTTCTCGTGTTTACGTAATGGGACACGCCGCCGTGACCCGACCGCACGCTGCGTACGCACGCGTTCAGTCGGATTCTCTCGCGTTTATATAATATTATCGTTTCTGACAACCGATCGTTTACTTTTCTCCTGCGCTTCCTCGCCCGGCACCTCCCATCGCAGCGAACCGAGTATGCACCTGGCCGGTGTGTACGTCGCCGTCTTGTTGTTGCGCGGCCGCCCGAGTCTCGTCGTCATCACACGTGCGTTCGCGGTCAAGGCCATCCGCTCCCCTCGGTCGCCGGTCGTACTCCGAATTGCCGCGACACATTACAGTAGGTGTGTCATGTACGATTATTATTATTATTATTTACGTAGAGATTAACGCTTGTTTCACGTGCATCGAAACGCGACCCTCGCTCGATCGCGTTCACATGGACGCGCGTACGGCACGGTCGCGGCGGCGGGCGTACCATACGCGTTATAATAATATTAATATCATCACAACAAAAACACTTGGTCCAACTTCATGTAAAAAATGGTCGAGTTACAAAAAAAAAAAAAATGCGTTGTTAAACACTTCAAATTATTGAATACGACTTAATGTTGGAATGTAAATTATAAATCTCTCGATCGTAACGTAGAATAAACCAAGACGACGCGGACACGATCTTAGGCATGATGCACACGTGCGGTTTTTAAACGCTGCAGTACCGCACGGCATCTTGCGAGCGATTAATTAGCGATATTATTAATGGGTCCAGCAGGTCTCCGAGGCACCGCCGCCGCGGTACAACGCCCGCACTTGCGGAGCTTCATAACGTTTTTACATATTGTGCAGTGCTCACGAGCGTCATTTCGCTGTTATTCTCCATTCTCCCCATTATCGGGGAAATAAAAAACTATCCAACAATTTGTAGCATTGCTGCCGAAATACAGGCGCGGATGTCAACGCTAGTTTCACCAGCGCTATTCTGGTGCGCTCCATTTGAACGTGTACGTTTTCACCATTCGTCAAACTCTCTGTGGCGTATCATGGCCCTTAGTCTATAAATAGTATGTGGTAATTTTTATTGTATTATTAGTTATTGTCAAAGAGCGATGAGACGGGCGGTGGACGATTATCAATCGAGCAAGTGATATCGTTAGTTAGTCTCTCGGTCTCCACCGTCCGTCTCGCGCGCGTGTGAGTTGTGTTTAATAAAAGCTATTGTTCAAGTATCATATAAATATTTTATTATTTATCATTCGTGTGTGAGTTTCGAAGCCACCACAAACATTTACCCAGACTCTTTTTTTTCTGGTCCAACCGACATAATTTCACCTCAATTGAGTACAATTGAGTGATTACTACAAGTATAAATATTTCCTAATAATATCTACGTTTCATTCAGCGCACAATATTAGAATTAAATGGAAAATGTTTAGTTTTATAATCATTGATTATAAATAACTTGTAATAATTCGAAATACGTTTTCGAATTGACGTCGAAGTGTTTTATGATATTATTATTATAATATATATACATTTTACTATTATTATTGGTTTGCGTCTTCTATAGACATAATAGAGTAGAATCGACCGCTCATAAATATCATTTCCGTAAGTTTTCAATGTATACAATGTTAATCAAATTTAACAATTACTTTTCTCTGCAAAAATATGACTGGTACAGATGTCAATAAAGTCAGCAGTCCTGTTGTTTGTAAAATTATCACACAATATACAGTATTTATACTGTATACGTAAATATTGACGCCATTTAGCTCGTATAAGTGAGAATTGACTGATCACGCCGAATTGGGGCAACGATTTAGGAAACCGGAACAAATAGGGGGATAAATACAACTTCAAACCAACTATTGTGATACCCTCGTTACAATGCATTGTATGTACACAATACGCTCAATTAAATTTTCATGAAAACCAAGTGGTTAGATTAATTCAATTAGTTATATTTGTTTAAGTACTTCCAAGCATGAACATTAAATACATTTCACAGATAACGAGTAAAATTAAATAATTTTTTATTGTGCATTTTAAATTATTATTTGCTTGTATTTTATTTTTACGTTTAACATATTATTAATCACGTATACAATGACGAGTTGGGCGATTATTTTAACGAGATAACAATTCCTAGTAATGTTATAGCCACGACTAGTTGCGGCGGTTGATCCCGGCGTACAATCGCCGTGGTCTACCCGTTGTCCTACGAACGAGTAGTCGCCGCGACTCGCAATTAAATCACACAATATTCAAAATTCAGTTTGGTTTTAAATTAATTATTTATTTAAAATTATTATTATTGCTAAAACTTTTAATACTCTTGTAAAGACGTATTTATTAATAAATGTACCATAGTGGTCAATATGGTCGAAATGTTTATATGTATGGGTATTGTATAGGTGTAACCTATACGACTTTTACTAGAGGAGGAACACAATTAATTGCTTATTCTTATTTAAATCCAAAAATGATAAAAAAAAATCAATATTTGATTTCATTTTTGTTCAGAAAATCATAAACAACGGAATCATTCGTTCCGACTTGTTCGATCAGAGTTTCCTCTTGGTCGAGGAAAAATATATATTTCGCGATGATTTCGCCGGCGACTGTTGCGATACACAATTACACTCATCTCGATATTATAATATAATTGGTCGCATTTTGGAAATCAGTCTGTAATTTTTATCGATATATTAAACGTATAATCGAACAGGCCGCAGCGGATGGCCGAACAGAGAACTGTGTAGTGAAAACGGCCGCAACGGCGGAGACGGTGCTGCGGCGACGAACAATGTTGCTCGGGCGGCGGGAAGTGTGGCGGGACGGGGACAGTGGCAGCGCGGTGAGTCATCGCGTTCGCGCGGCGGGAATGTTATCGGGACGGTGGCGGCAAACAATGTTGCTCGGACAGCGGGAAGTGTGGCGGGGGGACTGGGACTGGGACTGCGGCGACGGCCGCGCCGAGCGATAATATTCTGGCGGCAACAAACAGCACTGCTCGTATGGTGCGGGGGAAGAGTGGTGGGGTCGGCGGCGGCGGCAACGGCAAGCGATGCACCAGGGCAGCGAGCGATGATGCTCGGGCGGTGGGAATGGTAGCGGGGACGACGGCGACGAACAACGCTGCGAGTAAGATGAGTACGATACTTCGGCGGTGGCATCATTTGCGGGGACGGTTGGGGGTCGACGGCGGCAGCAACAATGCGGCGCGGCGGCTACATTGTTCGCGTACGTGTTATATTTACTCGCTAACGACAGATCGGTATAGTGCTGCCGTCGTATTGATAGACCAGTTTAGGGATTTATAGGGCTTTCGGCGGTAAATAAACCTACTGATGGTCTCATTTTGTGTGTGTGTGTGTGTGTGTGTGTGTGTGTAAAAAACAGAGTCAATGCTAGAAAAATTATTTAGCGGTTCCCGCGACGTTTGGTCAATATTGTCAAAAGATTTTTATTATTATTGAAGATTCGGGCTGTGTGTGCGTTTCCTTTTTTTTTTTTTTGCTTATTAGCTAACGATCTCGACAAACGTGCAGCCGCAGTTCATTTGCCACTACACAGGTTCACCACTCCTCGTCTTACCGTCGTCGTCCGTCACGGCGTTTTCGTAATTTAGCTAGGTACTCTTAATATGCAAATTTGATCTCGAGTTTTGACAAGTTTAATAGTAATAGTATAATAACAGGATTTCCGACTGTCGCTTTTAAACTATTTATATTACGCAATAATGTTTTTTCGTATGATAATATTATGTTTGTTTTTAACGAACACCAAATCTCGCATCGATATAATACTTTTAATTTTAATCTTTTTTTGATAACTTTTAGGAATACACATTTTATCACATTTGGTATAAATGTATAATACAATAATTATAATTTTTTACATTATTTTTACAATCGCGATCGAATCAATGCGTATACTTAATGTAATATAATAAACATTTTATTATCGACAATTTTTTCGGAGAATCGAACGAAATAAGTTAAATTCACAGTGTGCGATTAATTACAATACGAGCGGCATCGGAATACACGAAGATTTACGATCGGGTTTAGAATGAAATATTTTGAAACGTATTCGTGCACGAATAGCCATAGCGGAGAACTATTACCCGCTATAACCCTTGGCGTTATAAAGATATGATTTTTGATTAATTATTTTGTTTTCGTTTTTCAAAATTACGTTGAAAAGTATTTTTTGATACTCTTTCAGAAGAATATGACTCATTATTTTATATTACTATTATTTCATTATATTATTATTTATTACCCATTCTCGTCTACCACTATATAGTGTTTATACGAATTTAACACGAACAGCTCGCCCGCATGCAGACCGTATAGTATAATAGCATAATACATATTTTATTATTATTTTCGTTTTGAATTGCCAATTTCAATAAAACTAACAACAATAGAACCAGATGGTCCTGTCGCAGGGAAACGAATGATTGCTAATAAGTATTTTATATTATTTTTTGAACTTCAGGAATAAAAAGTTCCATTTTTACTCAAAGATATAAATTTAAATTAATTTACGTGCTTAAAACGTGTTGCCCCGCAGTGCGTTGCTTTGAAAAATAAAACATGTTCAAATGCGATAAAACGCATCGTACGGCCAGTCAGGATATGACCAGTATTGTCCACACTTGTTGCAGTTTGTTTTATTTGCGTGCTCGCAACGCACGGATTCAGTTAGGACACAGCGTTATAACGTAAGTGTTTTTTTTTTTACTTGGCGATGTATACATTTGTTATTATTTTGCTACTCGCCGTGTTAAAATCGGACCCCAGATATTGCGCATTGATTGTAAACAACACGGTTAGGTTAGTTGCGGTTAGGTACCGTGCGGACCGCAAACCGCCGACGCTTTTAGAACGCGACTGTGAATTTGTTTTCTTCTTCAAATTAGTCATCGAAAATTGATGCCGATGGTTCGATTAGATTGGAAATATTTAATTTCAAACTATAAATTTGATCAGCACAATTATTACGATTTTCTAGAGCATAATACACGTCGTAGACGTAGACACGCTTTTAATTTTTATATGGACATTTTTATTTAATAAACATAAACGAGTAAGTATACAAAAGACAGTTTTAGTATTCGGCCGGTATACATCGGTGACCTTTTCCCGTCATTGTGTTTATCATATTGTCATTTGTGGTCTAACTTCAGTACTTGCATGTTACATCGTAAACAATGGGTATAACAATAAATTAAAAAAAAAACAAGATCATAATTAAATAAAATTGCGAAAATGATTTCGGATTCACCCTTTTTAGACGGCCCAGAAGTCTTTAAAAGTTGTGTTATTCAACAATGTCGATCTACAACACGTGAAGACGAAAACAAATCTTTCAATTACTTGCGCAGCATATAATAGCCATAAAATTTGATCAGCATGCGTAAAAATATAATGGGTCGTGTGTGACTTGTGGCAGTTGCCACATGTACTAATACATGCGATGCCCGGTACGTGCACACGATATAATACTATAATAGGCGTCACTTACAAGGATACGTGTCGACAGTGTTCGATTTTCGAACGTGTTCATACTCCTAGACCTCCCGATGTGTTTCAAAATCAACAGCGTCCTTTTTTTCTCGTTCCTAAAAATTGTATACTTACGGTTTTTATCGACGTTATTAAGGGTTAAACCCTTCCGTCGTCGCAGTTGTAGTACAATATATACCCGTCGATTCTCGCCCGAGCTGCGGATTGTGATGTCTATTCATGGAGCACGTTTCGATTGTGTACGGGTTCGATGTATTTTTTCTTTTTTTCAAAATAGAATTCTCAGTCAAGGTTTTTTTTTTGGTCCGAAATCGTCTTTACCGCTCGTATCACGAGTATGTTATTGTAATTGTTCTTTCAACACTGTTTGTTATTTTAGGGTCGCCGCCGCGCTATTGCGCCACAGGTATGTCGCGGTATCTACAGATTATAATACGCCACACAATAAAATCGTGAATATACGTTTGAGACCAGGACGTGGCGCGACCCATCGCGTTTCTCGATCGCACGACACAATTTGGACAAATATTATTGTTACGCAAAATATTATAGTATAATTATATCCTTAGGAATCGAGAATTCGTTTTTGTCGTGTAGAAAAAACGACGGAAAAAAAAAGAGGCAATATATCTCACCCTCGAGTCAGTGCGTATAATATTGTACACTCACTCAGACACGCACATACAACACACACCCACACCGCCCCCGCGCGCGAACACGCACGTTCCGCGCGGTAAAGGTATGGCCGCCACATTTTATGCCGGTCGGTTTCGCATAAACGTGTGAACATTTTACCCGTATAGTCGTATATAGTAATATTAACGCGTAAAATGTATACTCCCATATTATAACGTGCGCATACAAGTGTGCACCGTACTATACGATTGTTAGTGACCAATACGAATTGTTCTCTGACAATGCTGCAGTTACAGGTTTTCGTGTGGATTTCGACCTGTACACCTGCCTTGTTCGCGGGGTCCGCGTTTTAAATTATGCAATAACGTAATATATGATAAAAAAAAACAACTCGGCATGATTATTATTATAGTACCTATTCGCAGCAAAACAATCATTTCGCCGGCACAGGTACCTACTGGGTTAGTGTTTTATTTTTCTAATCGACGAAAATTGTATGCTTATACAATATAATATTAAACAGACAATATTATTTACCCATTGGATCCATTATCCACGAAAAACATATCACAATAGGACACGGATTTGTATCCACAAGCATATTTTTCAAACTAATATTAAAGTAGGAAGGTGAAAAATTAATTTGAATTTAAGTCTGCCGAATAAATGGGCAAATGTTGATATCGTTTATTTCTGCACATTTGAAATATGTGTAAATGAGTGTATACGCGTTTGTGTGTCGTACCGTTTTCTTGTTTAAATAATGATATTTTTCTTACGGTCTACACATTAAAAGCATCTGCAGCTGCTGGCAACGACGGAGGAAAAAAAACCGAATAAGAGAAAGAGAGAGAGAGAGAGAGAGAGAGAGAGAGAGAATTAGATAAATCGCGTCAAAAATGTCGAATACGGAGGAGCAGGTGCGGACCGTCGTCGTATTATATTATTACAATATATATATATATATATATTATATATATATATATATATGTGTGTGTGTGTGTGTGTGTGTGTGTGTGTGTGTGTGTGTAGTATATATATGTATGTGTGTGTGTAGTATATATATTATATATATGTATGTGTGTGTAGAATGCGACCAGCAGACATCGTAAGACCATTATTTTATAATTGAGTGCTGTGCGTGTAGAGATGACACGTTTAGGTACGTAATCTTTGCCGCTTTCCCACACGGTATTAACACACGCAGTGCGCGCATGCACTTACACTCACATATAAATAAAAAAGCCATCTTTCTTTTACTTTATTCCCCCGAAACTGGTTGTACGTACAATATTAACAAATTTACATAGGAATTTAATATATAAACATACACACACACTTATATATAATTCCTACGTATATGATATATATTATTAGGTATATACATATAACGAAACTGGTTGTATGTATAAGATATGTATGTACATGCATTACGTATATATACACGAGTATATATGTATATATTACAACCAGTTTCGGGGGCTCAAAATTAGAAAAAGATGGTGTTGTTTTTTTTTTATCTACGATTTATTTTTTTATCCAATAAATCTTACTTAACCATTATACGTATAAACAATATATTATATGTATACGTTATACATTACTGAGAAAAAAAAAACGATTATTTCTAAAGAAATAAATTACATAATAATCGTGTGCGTGCAACATACAGTAATAAAAAAAAATAAAAACCTGTTATAATATAGCTTTAAAATTAAGAGTACGATATGCTTGGGAATCTAATTAGCATCGGCGAGGAAGTGCACTTTAATATGTAAATATAAGACGTTTCACATAAATAATGTAGTTTATAGTTTTTCTATTAATCGACTTATAGTTTTAAATGTAATATATTAATTAAGGTGTCGCATTTATCGTTTCACTATAATGCAGTTGAGATTCAACCGATTTATAAAATCCAAAACTAAAATGTACGTTATTTGCAAAAAGTCGTGTGCATCGCGAGACTACGATGTGCAGTCGTGCTTTCATAAATTCGGTGCATGCAATACACACATAGCGTAGTCTTCACGTCGCAGTCACGGTCGCGATCACTACAGGGGTTTTCGATTAGGCAAACAGCCGGTTTTGGCATGCTATTCATTCATTGATAAACTCAGTTAATAACGTACAACATTCAGCGACATCAGAGAAAGAGGCAGAGGGGTAACTAAGTGCTTAAATATTATCCTAAAGTATAATTTTGCTTCTTCAATAAAATTAAAACTTTTATATCAGAGTTTTTTCTACGTATTTGCCATTATTATTTCTGTGTCGCTTATTCTTTTGTTCTATAGGTATTTCTATTATATTTTCGAAATGTACGAGGTACTATTTTAATCGTTTCTAAAATACATAACTTTGAACAAAATAGTACACGAAAGTTACTCCCCTCTCTACCCCTCCATAGGTTCGGGCCCTATTTATGAGATTATTATTAATATTTGTAATATTATATAGATATTAATAATCGTATGGTATTGATGCAGTGTGGTCGATTGTCGATGTAAACATCGAGTGATTGAAGCGATCAAGATCTCCAAAAGTATAGATAAGTATCTACAGTATTTTTCTACGGTTGGTTGTGCTCTGCAAGTTTATATATAGTATAGTCGTATAATACGGTAGATGTAATATCGGTACACGTTTGTTTGTTATTTGTGGAGGGGATATTTTCAAAACGTATTACTTATATTTACGAGATTTATTTCAAACCCACATTGTCTACGGCAATTTGGGTATCGCGTTTGCCGGGGTTGAGATATGGTTGGTAAGAACGGCCGACGGCGATACAAAAACATTTCGGTCTTTATATATATATATGTATATATATACATACACACACACACACATATATATATATAGCATAGAGGCCATCGAATACGGTAAGTTTTTTTTTATGGCTTTACCCTCCGGGAAGAGGGTGTAAGAACAAATAAATAACAAAGCTTTATTATTATGGTTTACGCGCCTCGATGTTAATCGAAATATTCGAACACTGAATCTTTAAGGCATTTCCACCGCACTAGGTAACTAAACCACATTTCACTGCTACACGCGTTATCGTCATCGCGATGTGTATATTACGATACACGGAGTGCATCGTATTCTCCGGGTTTACTTATACATTAGATGGGTGTGTACTCTTTAAAACGTTATAGAAATATTATATTAATATTTATTAATTCAGAAATTGTCAACCTTCAGAAATACGATGGCGACGAGGCGGTCGTAGAAAGTAGTCGCGTAATGTAAACAGTTCCACTGCGAATTGCGATCGGTATAAACGGTGGGTGGGGGGGGGGAAGACTATATATATATTTATTTATACGTGTTGACGTATCAATGCCGTTTCTTCGTTCGTGTCGATGTTTTCAATAATTATTTTCTTTTAATTCAATACTATGGGCTATGGCATAATTTAGCACTTAAATAATCGTGACATTCGATAGATACGACTATGATAATTATAGTAACGAATTATTCGTTAGTGATATTATGTGAAGTAATTTATGCATAATGAGTTTGTTTTTGATTGCGAAAAGAAAAGTAAAATATCGATTTTTGTGTCAAAATTATCGAAAATTTCCCATCTTATCGTTTAACGAACTAGAGCAAGTACCAATTATTAAATTATTGTAGAGCGTAGACAGCAAGTACAACGAAAACGGTACGTGAATATTTAAGCCTAAAATATTATACACATGCATTATCTTCAGTTTCGTATACAGTTCTTGATTAAATTTGTTTTTTTGAGGGCCTCTAGTTTTTTTACTCGCACCATTATTATCGATTTGAATTACAGCACTGATTTAAATAATTTAAATTTCAGTGTTATTGACTATTTTGTAGAGGAATAATTTATTTTTAGTCTATATACTGTATAACTAAAGTAGATTCACTCAATTATATTCATATTGCACACAAATATATTGTAATGGGGTTTTAAAAAAACGCCGTAACCGTAATATTACTATTTAAGGCCGGTAATAAATATTAATAACATAAACAGAAATAATGCTATGATTGTTAATATTATATATGTTAAATAATGTATACGTAACTCATATTTAAACTATAAATATATGTCACCGTATTGAATATTCAAATATTTTCGACACTTTATAGTAGGGTACCTGCATAATCCCCTGGTCATCAATCATCATTATACTATTGCCGCACGTTTAAAAATAATCATCTACCAATTACCAGTTTTAAGGTTTGTAAACTTAATATAGAATTTAAAAGTCTTTTAACAATGTATAATGGTAAATACACAAAGTAAAGATTATATTACGATAATATAGACGACGATATTTTCCTTTCTATTGTTATTTTTTAGTTTTGTTCTGATCTGGGTACGGCATATTAAAATAATTCAATTTTATTTTTAAATGCGTTCACAAAGTCTTGGCTAATCCGGTTGAAATATGAGAACATAAATTTCATGTATTTTACGAGACATGTGATAATGAATACAATAATAATATAATTAATAAATAATAATTCTTTCATTAAAATTTGTATTCAAGACTATTAATTATAAACATACGTAAACATTAATTTTAGGTTTTGATAAAGAACGCAAACACTTTAATCTAATTAAAATTAGTTTTATTGATTTTACGTTTATCGATAAAAAAATAATAATGCTGAATTAATGACGTATTATATTCATGCATAATAATGTTTATCAGTTGACGTCATTAAAATAAATAACGATTTCCGCTGTGAATAATAATTAAAATAAACGTGTTTGCGTTTGTTTACACGAGCTATCGAGTTCTAGCGCGTGGAAGCATTAAAAATATAATGTTGAAAAATTAGAATAATAGTAATAAATAATAATACTTAGTAAATATTTGTGCTGGGTCAGATAAAAGTTGAAAAAATATAAAAGGAGAAATCTCGTCTTTTTTTTTATCAATGATCCGTGTTTATGTAATTCTATGCAAGTTTTGTATATCGAATATATGACATTTATTTACTGGAAACTGGACCACCACCACAAGAAGTATACACATTTTACTGATTGTCTGTATTTCTACTCAAGTACACGCACAATTATACGTATAAAACGTTTGACTTAAACGTCCAGACGGATTATGGAGGTTCTCGACTATTATATATATATATATATATATGTATATATATATATATATATATACATAATAGTATAATATTGAAATAATATTACAATTATTGAAAAAGGTACGTTTTTCATTTGAGATGGTCGCATTGTCGCATTGACAGAATAATGGGTAATATTAAATATTTATAGATACGGCGCATGTTTTCAGTATAAGACGTATACTATACACTGTTTAAAAATTAACGAAAATATCGATAAACCAACGTTTATCAATTAGAATTACGAGAGTGATAAAATTGATTTAATGTCGATAGCTGATAATCTATTTTTATTCATCATAGAAATTATATCAAATCCCAATTAATTGTTGTAAATTGTGTCAACAATGTTTGTACATTTTGTGTCATATTAGTACTTCACGCGACACATTTGGACTTACCCGGCGAAATTTGGTGTAATATAATAATTTGGAAATTTGGTTAAGATTTTGAACTTTAATATCTTTGTGAAGGTTGAGGTTGGTAAC
Source organism: Drepanosiphum platanoidis (assembly GCA_948098885.1). NCBI lineage: Eukaryota > Metazoa > Arthropoda > Insecta > Hemiptera > Aphididae > Drepanosiphum > Drepanosiphum platanoidis. Next base: position 10,899,507 of record OX402540.1, on the reverse strand, counting down.
GTCGTAGGTACCTATGCCTGTGTTTAATAATGTTATAATCATTAATCTAAACAATGGTTTCCGTCGATTTCGATATAAATTTGTCAAGAATACAATCAATCAAGCTTAAAATTTTGTATTTTTAAATATATTGATGAGAATTGTCAGTAAAAAAAAAAAAAAAACATATACGTATATATATATATATTTATATATATTGTTATGTCGTCACAGTGCATACTAAAGCGTATTCAAATATAATACAACCAGATCACGCCAGACTGGATAAAATCATACTTAAAAAATAAACGTGCATTATGAATAATTGATGACATATGTAATATACAAAGTGCATTACAAAGTGTCTAGTGATAAGTAAAATAAAAATGAATAATTATCTGTCGAAACATTTCATTATTGTATGGAAAGTAAGGGGGAAAAAATTATGACCTTCTGTATGTGTGCTTTACATATTATAAGTTGGTGAATAAATTATTCAAATTACCCATATTATTCGTCAGGTGCTCGCGCTCATAGACTATATATATGTGTGTGTGTGTGTGTGTGTGTGTGTGTTTACATATGATTATTTCATTGTATTGTTATGGTTTTGTTTTTATTGATTTAAAATTATTTTGTACCAGCAACACGTAGTTATACTATTCGATTTCGCGACATCTTCATGTTATTATAGTTTTTTGGTTACTTCCATAATGTGATGTTTACCAGCATTCTCTCTCCATCGCTCACGCTAGAACCCATTGATTAACTCGTTCATGCCCCTTGAATTTCGACACAATTATACACACTTTTTACTCAAAATTCGATCGCCGTAATATTATTTCGTTATTTCAGCCCACATTCATGATGTAAACAAAGTTAATTTTCAATTGAATATTGTAGATACAGTTTTATTGAAGATGAACATTTAATTTTATTCGTTATATATTATATACGTACATTACGTACTCAAAACACGCATTATTACCTACCAGAACTTTCAGAACTAAATTGTACGAAAAATATGTTTTTCTCTTAAAATAACGTCAGCGATAAATAACAATGTGTTATTATTTTTCTGCGGTATATGTCTCCTTCATTAAAAAATGTCTTTGGTCGACGTCGTTGACACTTCTTGATCAAATGAAATGCATAGAATCTACACAAGTATACATACAACAGACAACAGCAATCTTCCCCTGCACCACGTGACAGTCCAATAGGTTGCGTTGTCAAACAGCGAGTAATCCATTATTCGGCCGTAAATCTCTTTAAGTAAAAAAAATAAACAAAAACAAAACGTAAATAGATTTGTAATAGCTTAATCGATTGATTTCATTTCTTTTAAGAACGTTAAATATAAAAATTAAATTATCATTATGAATCCAGAAGAAAAGGTCCATTCTGGTAGCAGTTGATACCGAAATAATTGAGACTTATAAAGTTGATTAATGTTTGAAATCATATTGCTATCACATTGTGTGATTGTTTAAACTTTCAACTGGTTATCTGGTAAATAATTTTCACAAAATTGAACAATTGGTTTTCGTTAATATGATATATCGAGACATTGAGTTATCATTGGCTAGATAAAGCAATAGTATATAAATGTACATTATTTACATTTTTTTAATACATAAATTGAAATCTTTTTAGATTAATTGTTCAGATGATGATGACACACACACACACACACACACACACACACACTCACACACACACACACACACACACACACACACACACACACACACACACACACACACACACACACACACACACACACACACAAATATGCGGTCGTGGTGTTTGAGAAGACAAAAAAAATCCGAGTATGACGTCATACACGCCATTGTATGCCAATAAAAACTTGGGCGTCAGTAGTTGTTTGCTTCGTCAGTACGCCCTAATTTTACGCGCATGCGTGGTTAAACATTTTCGACGAAGTATTATATTCGCATTAGTTTATTGGTTAGTTAACTTAATCTATCTTAGAAAAATTAACATATTTACTCATTGTAACGACGCGCGACGATGTCATCATAACGGGTCGTCAAAATGTATTACACAGGCGGTAGGAAATTAAAAGTTCTATCTTTATATATATAATTCTACTGTACGTGTGTATGAAAGTGAACTCCTCCTAAATGGCTGGACCAATTTGAATGATTTTTTTGTATGCGTTTGGGTGACTCCCTGGATGGTTTAGATTCACAAACATTTTAGAAAAACCCAATTAGGGGAGGTGCTCAAACGGGGATTTTGTGATGTACTTTTGAAATTTTTGTTTATAAATGGTTGCTATTGATTATAAGAAAAATTCAGCCCATTTATTTATACGTATACCTATACTGTAACCATAGTGACTATTATCATTGTTTATAAATTTTTTTGCGAATCATTTTCAATTAAAAAATATATACGTGTTTCATAATAATTGTGAAATGTGGGTACAATAATAAAAGAATATTATCAGTATCCTGTTTTTCACGATTAAGTACTTAAATTTTCACAAAATTCACTAGAAATATATATGTATAGCAATACAACGTTTGCAGATACAGCTAGTATATATATATATATTTAATCAAACACATTATACGTTTTATTATAATGTACCACCTTCGTTAATAATACGAGTTGTAATTAAAGTTTATATGAACCTAGGGTTAATGTAAGCTTTTTCTATTTTCTATATTGAAAACACTTATTTTATACTATTAAAAAAATCGTTAGACATCGTGTATACATATATTGGAAACAATATTATACTCGTAAATATGAAAACATATTTATCATTGATCTGGGAAGTATAGTATAATAGGTATATATAGGTGTTCTATTATATATATAGGTAATATCTAAGGCGTTTCTAATCAATTTAAGAAACAAATGTAATAAGTATTTTAATTTTATTTAAAAGTAATTCTTTTTTCATGTCTGGTAAGTGCATCGTTCATATCATCAACTAACGTAACATCAGCGAGGTTGAATAGCGGTACGTGTTCAAAAGCCTCTAAATGGGCCTTGGATTTGACGTATGTTATAATATCGTAATCCTTGTATTCCTTATGTTTGGTGTATAAACTTTTGAACAAGGGTGTGGTAGACTTTTCACCTTGCAGTTTCCTCTTAACATTGTTTCCTTTAATGTATCTTTCTATTCTTAATGCTTCCAGTTTTTCCCATAGCTGTGGTGTTCGTAACGCGGAATTTGCACCGTCATTCAAAACCTTCATTGTGGTAAATGACGCTTCTCGTTCGATGTCTGAAGGTATTTTAAACTCAGTCACATTTACTGCGCGAGATCTCGATATGTACGGCCACTGCGTACCTATATCACGAAAATATAACATAATGCATAAAAATGAATATTCATCCACATGTTTTTAATATGATTTTATACATATTTATAGTTAAAATCGAATTTAGCCTAAGATTTTAGAGATTTTCTATAGATTAATGAGTTGATTCATAAATTGAAAACTCTATCAAAACATTTAAAAAAGTAAAGAAAAAAAAACAAAAACAATAAATGTATTAATTATAACGCCGACTTTATCGTATGATAAAGTCAACTTTTTTCTAGTACGAGTATATATATAACATAATAACATAATGACCACGATGTAGGTAAAATGACCAATACCGTAATTTACGTATAACACATAGCTTGGGTTGTTGTCAGTAATTATAAGTTCGTCACGCTACTGCACACACACACACGAACACACACACACACGTCATAAAAAACGTTGTTTCACTCGGAATCGAAAAACTCGCGCTTACCCAAAACGCCCTGGTAGTGGCCAGCCAAAGTCCACAGCCGGATGGTCATGTCCACGCTGCTGGTCACCACCATTTGCATGATGTCCACGTACTCGACGTGATTTATGCGTTGCGCGTGGGCCCTGTACGAGTTGACCAACTGCGGGCCGGCCGGGTTTAGCGCGGTTGCCGCGCGTTCGGCGCGGCCGACGAACATCGACTCCAACAGAAACGGGAAGTGGCACCGGATCGATCGCAGGGGCGTTGGGGCGGTGCCGCCGCACGGCCTGCCCCAGTCGACCATGAACCACGTCTTCAAGTAGCCGCTGTCCAGCGCGGTGAACAGGTATTTGCTGTGCTTGTCCGACGCCATGGACGTCACGTAGTCGCCGTCCAAGTGCGCCGCCTGGAACTGCGACACGTACCTGGGCACGCGGTCCGTGCACCACAGCTGCACCGCGCCGTTGACCGTGGCCACCAGCAGCGTGCCCACGTGCTGCGCCTCCGGTCTGGCGCGCAGAAAGTGCGAGGCGACCGCGGCGATGCGTTCGCGGCGGCGCGGTTGTATCGCGTCCGGTTTCGTCATCGCTTGTCCCTGGGTCTCCGCGGCGTCCATTCCCCCGCCGTGGCCGGACGCCACAAGGTTCGCCGAGCCGAAGTTCGCCGAGCCCAGATTCTCCGAGCCGAGATTCACCGAGCCGAGATTCGCCGAGCCGAGATTCGTCGAGCCGATGTTCGCCGAGCCGAGATTCGCAGTCCCCAACGACGCGGAGCTCGCCATCTGGCTCCTTAATCCCGACCGTCCCGGCCAACCGCGGGCCCGGCTCTTCTGTTTCAGTTGCCCGGTCTCCAGCCGCCAGAAGCTAATCTCGCCCGCGCGGCACGTCGTCACCAACAGCGACGGCCACTTGACGCACGTGCTCAACACCACATCGTTGTGCTCCCACAGCCACACCTTGCCGTTGGACACCAACAACGGATCGTTGAATTCGGTCACCCGCCGATCCCAGCCCATCGCCAGCAACTATGAGTCATAATAATCATAAAATATAACATTTCTATAAATAATAAATATATAGAACATAAATCATAATTTTTAACGTATATCGTAGTAAGCAATACGTGGGTAGATCAAACCATACACGTATATAACAATAATTGTTTTTAAGCAAATAGGTAGTAATTAATTCAAAATCATTTCAAGTGCATGTTATATATAATGCATATACAACATTAGTGTTTAGTTTATTTCTATTATAGATAGCTCTCTATAAGGTTGTAAATAATTTTGATTAAATTTGGTCGAGTCAACATGCCGCTGCCATCTATGAGAAATAATAAAATATTTTATAAAACTGAAAAAGAATAATAAATATGGGTTTTTTTGACCGTTACACAGTATTGCTGTGTGAAAAACACGAATGATATCGATCGACGAGCGGCGATAATTGTCGGGAAAACACCCGTATTTCAACAAAAGTGTACGAATCCCCCGCCCACGTGAGACAACATAGACGAATTCCCGTGTTCGCCATCCACCACCGCGCGCCGGATCGAAACGATCTCGTCGCGCGGGCGTTACCTTGTCGGGCAGCCAGAGGATGTCGGACACGCGGCTGCGGGACGGCGTTCGCAGCCGGTTCAGGCACGTGCCGTTGTTGAGGTCCCACACGTGCACGGTGCCGTTGATCGCGCCGGTGACCAGCAGGCCGCCGGTCGGGTCGAGCGAGGCCGCGGATATCTCGACCGGCAACAGTTTGCAGTACACCTCCTCGGTGTGCGCCATGGACAGCGTGACGATGGCCTCGCCGGTGCGCGGGTTCCACACGATGATCGTTGAATCCACGGTCGACACGGACACCAGCAACCGGTACACCGGGCTGTACAGGGTCTTGACCACGGGCGCGTCGTGCGTCGGCGTCACGTTTCCTTTGAATCGGCGACTCCTGCCTCCGCATTCGATCGAGAACAAGTAGCCGCTCGTCTCCATGACGAAAATCTGGTCGTAACAGTTGAAATGCGCGGCGAAACGCGATTGAGTCTGCAGCCCGTCCGTGTCGAACCTGAACCGGTCGTGGTGCGATTAAATGGCGATCCAATCGGGATCCCGAGTGGCCCGCCGAGGGAGGGGCAGATGATGACGTGGGTTTTCGGAAAAAAATCCGAGTGACGACGATATAGTATGGTGAGCGAAAATCTCAAAAACAGACGGCAGTTATAATTTGTTATAATTTTTATTGATTTTTTTTTTTTGACTCGCCCGTCCCACGAGATTAGAATTTTCATCGAATTTTTTTAATTTCGTAATAAACTATTCGAAAGGTTTCAATTTCAGTATTGCGTAGTGTTTGTCAATCATAAGGTAAGTCACCGAATCACACGAGTTTACGTCGAAACGTATACATATATATATATATATACTCGTATATTATGTTATGTATGTTTAACGTATATACTACGCAGTACGCATAGTGGTCGAAGGAGCTCAAAATAAGTGGAGGGATGCGATAATCTTTGTATATAATTATTATAAGGGGGACGTATTGCCTGCCCCCCTCCCCGAACGACGGGCGCCCCTTCACTCGGATCATCGCGTATAATAGTTGTATCAAGTACATGGAGACGTGTACATATGACGTATATAAAAAAAGTAAACCGTCGCGCGCGCTTGCGCGTGGTTGGGAAAAGGGCGACACTTGGCGCGCGGTTTACGTACAGGCCGCTGACCTGAACATCAACATGTGCGTGGCGTTGCTCACGTTCCACACGTTGACAACGCAGTCGTTGGACACGGAGTACAGGAACCCGTTGCAGGGGTTGCGGAACACGTGCCTGACGCACCCCGAGTGGCTGTCGAGCGTGGTCGTGGTGTTCGAAATCTGCTGGTGCGTGACGTTCCACAGCCGCACGTACCGGTCCGCTCCGCCGCTGGCCACGCGCTGGCAGTCCTCGTCGGCCGCGCACACGCAGAACAGGCCGCCCGGCACGGACGCGTGGCGCACCGGGTGCCGCTCTTTCGGGTTGCCTTCCACGCGACTGAACGCCAGCGACCTGTACGCCGATCTGGACGTGGACGCCAGCCACCGGCCGCCGCGGCCGCAGAACGCGACGCTGCTCACCTCCTTCGGGTGCAACGCCTTAAACAGGGTCCCGCGCAATGGGCCCCGGTCGTCTTCGTCGCCATCGATCAGTCCCTTCAACTTCAGCTGCCGCCGCTGCCGCCTGCCGCCCGGCCGTTGGGTGTAATGGTACGTATCGAACACGCTATGAATCACCGGCTTGCCATCGCCGTAATGCCGGTTGAACGGGTCGCCGTTTTCGCTCACGATCTTGAACACGACCACGCCACCTTTGCTGTTGCCGACCGCCAGCCTTCGCGAGCTATCCGAGTGGTACGCTAGGCAAGTGGATATGTAAGGCATTTGCGTGACGACCCACAGCAGTCTGAAGTCGGTCGGGTCCGCGTCGTAGAACAGCAGCCTGTTGCAGTACGTCGACATGCACAGCACGTGCAGGTCGCACATGGCCACCATGCTGCTCAACTTGGTCTTCGGCAGCATCTGCGACGAAAAACGTACTTTTCATTTCAATTTAACGGAAATCAAACTGAAAACGTCCGAGTATAATAGTTGTCGTTAGCCCAGCGATAGTGGAGTTCAGTCGAGAGATTTATCTGGTCGTTGCTCCAGATAAACTTTATTCCCGTTTATTGAAAAACCGTACGTTTTAATTTTGTTTATACTTATGAAGACAGTCTCTCGACTTTCGAATAAATAACATTTAATTATTTTATTCGTGTTTTGACTAAAAATTAAAACTCATTACTACTTAAAATATGGAATTTGACATTTCCTAATCTGAACCCGCGCTTTCCACAAACACAAATTCCACCGAGTTCTGTCCCCCCCTCCCCATCCGTAAACATGCGTAAGATTTATTACAGTCGCAACACGGTTATCTGCAACTCAATCTTCGCGTTATGTATAGTCTTTACTTAATAATCGTATTACCTTAAATGTATTTAGCCATTTTATGTCAGACGTATAAAATTCGACTTCTCCTAATTTAGTGCACGCCAAGTAGTTACCGCTGTCGGGTATCTTTGTGGATATTTGATAATCTTTGTGAAATGGCATGAACGTAATCATCTTAATCCTGTTTTTGGTTTTGCACAATTTTTTCCCGATCAATTTAGGCATCAACTCTATTAGTTCCCTTTCGCTTTGTTTAAAACGTGTGTACTTTGTTTCGCACTCAGTGGTAACATAAGTCATGAACTGTAAAAAGTCGACTTTGCCTTCTTTTTTTACATCTATTTTTGCAAACAACGGTTCGAAGCTTTCCTTTGACAAGTTTACGTTGTACGATTTCAGTAGACGGTGCAATTGATTCTCATTTAATTTTTTTTTGAACGCGTCTTTTATATCGTCCTGTATTTGTTGGGTCACATTTTTCATAAAATTATTTAAATATACGTTTACTCCGTTTATATTCTCAATATTTTCATCGTCTGAATCGCCATTGTTCATGATTGTATAGTATGATAATATTTAATCATAAATATCACTCGACATTCACACGTAATATTATTTATAATAATATAAACAACGAAATTCTGAAGACTAACACGATTTTAACTGATATAACGGTCGTTACGATTTAGAATTATAATAGCCAATATAGGGTATAGCTTTTACTATATTTCAGATATTTTTCGTATATATTATTAAAACGCATTAACGTGTTTAATTGTAATTTGCTATTGAAACTATATTATTAATGAGGTAATTGTATAGGATTAAGATGTACCTATAAAGTGGAGAGAGGAAGTGCGGGGTACCGAAAAATGATTTCCTTCAGAGTGCCAATGTTTGTTGCGTCAACCCTGTTGATATCGATGTAAAAAATATAAATATACATACATTTGGTCAATTCGACTTTAATATTAATTTACAATAACCGACATAAAATGTCACGAAAACGTTACATAATCATCAAAGTTATTAGTGCCGAGATATTGCAGAGAACTGTTTAGTTCTCGTGTAACGAAAAAAACAAAATGTTTTTTAAATTAAGTGCATTCAAATATTTATATTCTTTATTATATATTGCATTTTGTTACCAGTATAAACGTTTGGTTGTTAGTGTTGTTACAATTCGAGTACAACGAGTCTATAAATATTGAGCGTGGTCAATTTGTATGATTAAATATGACGATGTCACAGCGACACGAGTAGAATTATTATTTAATATTTTTTAAATACGATAGTCAAATATGTATACTACTCATATTAAATGAATACTTCAGTACTTTCTCAGTTTCCCACGTCTATACGTGGTTTTTCTAATCGTTTTAATTCGTTTTAAGTTCACGTTTCGAAATATAGACTGCCGATGGTTCAACCGGTTTTCGACTGTCCAAGTGAAACAAGTTTGACTGCGACGACAGCGTGTTCGTTTATAATTGATATACGAACTTACGAAATAGTAATGTATAATTTTATTAGATTTTTTTTTTATTTGTTAGTTTCCACGCGGATTATATTATTTTGTCATTCTGATTTCCGATAGTTGAATATTTGAAGCGTTGCACGTTGTCGGCACGCCTGTGTGTCGGACCACTCTATAAATAATGTATGTACTATCGGATGTTCATAATGACCTCGGCTGGATATGATGATACTTCGAGCGTAGATATATCGGAGTGTTACCAAAAACCTCGTCGCGAGTGAGTTCTATGAATATTTTATCGAAAATAATTTTACGAGTAATGTCACGCACAAAGGTGCGTTATATATATATATATATATATATCTAATATATCATTAGAAAAAACCATAATTATTTACGCGTTAAAAGCTTCGTTGCGTATATATATACTATGCATCGTAATTGGATAGTGGTCCCCTGTTCATCTCTAAAGTTTATTTTATTAGTTAATTACACCACTAGCTCAAGCAAGACGATGAATTTAACAGGTTATAATATGTTTCGTTGTAAGACAGACGTGTTACTTTAGAGCTAAATAAAGTAAAACTCGACGTTCCACTGTATTTTGTGCGCGTCGCGCGGATCCTAGCGCCCGATCGCGGATGGGTTTTATCTGTAATCGGTCGTTGTTAAGTCGCGCGTCGTGATCGACAGTGTGCGGTATGAAATGAAAGACTATTTTATGTTTATTTGAAATAGATATTGTTTTTTTTCTTTCATTTTATTCGTTATTTTTTTTTCTGACTCCAACTTAACTGAAAACATAAAAACTTAACCGATTCAAACAATTTTATTAACTTGCCCACCTTTACTTATAACTTCATAATATGTTATTAATATTATTAAGTCGTGGATTTTTTAAATATTTTAGACAATATCAATTGTACTCTGTAGTTTGTGCACACAGTACCGAATACTAAAATTAATTCAATTGATATAAATGTCGTAAATCCTAATTAGCAAAACGATTCGTCTTCACAGAAACTGGTTTCATATCGTTCGATTAATCAAATTTGATCCCCGTCTTCGCTGCAGTAACAGGACCGTCGCCCGGCAGCCCAGTTGTCTCCAAAATCCAAAGTATTTCCAAGTTTATTTCATCACGATCACAGGTCCGCGTATGACGTGCACTTTTTCTATGGCCCTCGTTACCGACGAACGACACAAATAAGTGATGAAAAAACCAAAAACATGTGAGTATGCTTTTATTTTAATTTTATTATTTACTATAATGATGTCAGAATTCATATATTAATACATTATTTTCGGGGACTATATAATTAATAATTATGCATTTTAATGTGATATTGAAATAAACCTATATAATCATAGATTAAATATACCGTATATTAAATAGGTCCGAATGCATCACGGTCGTCTCTATCCGCTATCTAAAATCTATAAGTCGATATAAACATAAACCACTAAAGTAATTTTATTATAAATATTTTTCAAATAACCGATTGACGAAACGAGCATCGCCATCTGTTGAGACATCGTTAAACTAAATAAGTTGGTTTCCATTTGGCCTATACCCATGGTCTATCTATGGTATATTTAATCTATGATATATAATGGACTAACATGTCAGTTGATATTTCTACTTTGTTCTTACTTTATCATGTCAATGGCAAAATTATTATTCTTTACGTTCTAACTTGAAACTTTTAACTCTTAATTGCTTATTGCCCGGATTTCTATGCAATCGCATATTTTTTTCCTTTTCACTTTTTTTCGGATTTTTGTCAGTTATCTTTACGAATCATAATAGTTGAATCTAATGGTGAAATTTTTTTTTGGATATTTAATGGTTATTGCCTATTTTTACAAAATTCGAAATGTATTGCATATTGAAGCGAAAATTTAAAAAAAAAATGTATAAAATGCCACTCATTTGGCATTTTTAGTGATAATAATAAAAAAACTGGAAACTCAAAATATGACATAACATGAAAGCTTTTAAACAATTGATGAAAAAAAAAAAAAAATTCATTCTATTCCTAGATCGAAAGGAGCAACACTTACAACAAAATTAAACGAGCTTTCCAATAAAAATATAGGTCTGGAAATTCTGCGACAAATTAATGCAGTAAAATGTTCAGCTCGAAGATATTTATCAAGATCTGACATTACTTAGTTGCTTCAAATATGCCCCAACAACTTCAGTTGGCGTCAAACGATCGTTATTCTCAGTCTTTAAAAATATAACGTCACAGATTCACCGAAGAAAAACTGGTAATGTATATGATTATTCATTTTGATAATAAATAAAATTTTAAAAATATAATGATTTGTTGAGAAAATTCCCTACAATTTTTTTTTCACTAAGTACCTATTTAAGTAATTAATTATCATAAGTTGTTTAATTTGTAAATTTGTTGCATATTTTTATAATTTTTACTGCATATTATATGCCATATGGCATATTACGATACTTTTTAGTGCATGAAAATCCGTGCTCTACTCATAATATTTTTTTACTAAATTGCGATATTTTAGGTAACCTAACTCATTAAGCAGTATTTTATCATATATTTTCACATAAATTATTAAGAAATAAAAACAAAAATCAATTATTTACTATTCAAAATTACATGAACCGCATATAGTTATTACTTATTAGCTAATACTATTTGATAACCGGAAAACTTCGTTTCGCGTGGTAGTAGAAGTAATCAGTGCGTAATTAAAATATGATCAATTTTCTTTTTCCAATTAGTATTCAATTTATTTTGCATGTGGTTTCAAAGTCATCAATTTTTTCCATAATACAATTGAAAACATAACAAATATCAACAAAATTGCAATAAAATTAAAAACATTTTGAAAATTGCAAAACGTTGTTCTAAAAATGTCCAAATTTAAACTTTATCTAGTAAACATTTAAAACATATATTTAGCAATGAATTTGAGTAGTGGAATTGTAAACGCAACAACACCCGTGCTCCCCTACTTAACATTTTCTTTTATTTTTAAATGACAAAGTTATTTATTTTCATATTTAATCGTCCCAGTGCTCAATTGTACAAACGTTTATAATTATTTTATAATTTAAAAAAATAAGATGACACAAATTACAAATATAATTAATTTATGAACAACTGTTATAGATATGTAAGTAGTTGGGTGGGGGCGGGTATTCTTTGAAATTTTCTGCTCGAAATATTTAAACACGTCACCGCGCCTAGGCGATATCTAGGTCTATATCAAGAGAATATAGACGATAGACAGAGAGTGACGATGACGGTAATAATATGAAAACGCGTGTGTCCGAATATCATATTATTATATAACCACCGCAACGATATTATTACTATTATTGCTTTCGAAAAATCCTGCTGTCGCGTACACGGAGCCTCACGGGTCGTTGTGCAACATTATATGTTTCAGCAGGAGACAATAATCGTTTCCAAACGCAGTCCACCTCACATCCACACGTATATTCACTCACACGTGCGCGCGCGCGCAGATTCGTCGATCCGTCTGCCGCCGTCTCATCTTTTGGCGCTGTTTGCTCGCGTCCGACTCCTCGACGAACACCTGCAATTGGACCCTTTCACAGCGCAAACACGCAGTACGCATACGTTCACTCGTCCTTTTGCACGCAGCTCACGTTTTCCGCAGAGAACACGTCCGTAATCGCGATAATATTATTATTACCGTCATTGTTATTTGTATTATTTAGAGGTACATATATATTACACGATCAATCAATCGCGTTTTTTCTCGACGAGTTATTCCCGCCGTCATGGTGTACTGATTGTTTTTTTCTTTTTTTCCCTCGTAGATCCACACCATGTCGAGAAACGTGTTGGTCTATCCGATGACACCACCGTCGACGCCGCCGCCTATGCTGATGACACCGCCAGCCACACCACCGGCCACGCCGCCGCCACAGCCGCGGACGCCATCACCAGAACCGCGGACGCCATCGCCGCAGCCGAGGACGGCGTCGCCGTCACTGATTCCGTCTCAGCGCCTTCTCCAGGATCAGCAACCCGTCACCGCGTCGAATGCGAGAACTGCCGCTTCGTCATTATCGTCACCGGTACGTATTCGATCACCGCGTGGCCGTGGCCGCCGAGCCGATCGACGCGTCCGATCGCAAGAGCCCCATAATGGTGATTGTTCTGCGTCCGCGCGTCGCAGTAGACATCACAGCGAGTAATGCGTACAAATATGGCGGTACATACATTTCGGTACTTTTTCCCTATTCATTTCATCAACACTGAAAACAATAGGTGTTAGGTTACAAGAAATGTTATTTGTTAAATAGTAATTAGTTGTTATAACCATAACTCGATTGTAAAAACTATAGTGTTTGATACATACAATCAAACAGTTTGTCATGAATATTAATTCAGTCTGGTTAATTCATTTTTTTGTTGTCAATACCAAATAATATGTATTAGTAATAATGCAATTTGTGTATACGGCGAGGTTGAATATTGAACTATAATTACTGTATCGCCAAATATAATATGTTAAATGCAACAATAATCGAATCATATCTCTAATAAATAAGGTTGTAACTGTAACCAGAAATTTCACTTTACGTACAACCAATTAATAAATTATTACAACAAAAAAGTTCTGTTATATTTATTCAATATCTAGTTCTAATAAATTCAAATAATGATGAAAATGTAAACCTAACAATAATTAAATATAACTGTGTAGATGTTGCATTATTTTTTGTTTCCAATACATTCTAATTCAATTTTTTATGCAAGTATTACCAAACCAAGTTTAGTACTAATAGCAAATGATAATGTTATAGTAACCATTTACGGATAACCAGAATTGATTTGTATTTTTAACCAAAATGACTGCTGTCCCTGAGCCAGCTACTTTCCATTGTTGTAATTAACATATTCTGGTTACCAGAACAAACTTTTTTTTTCAGAGAATAGATTCATTAATTCAGTACATTTTTCTATTTTTTGTTTGTTTTTCTTCTTCAACATTCTCCAATGTCTGTATTTCTGTAAATAAAAAAAACTACCGGCTGAAATAGTAAAATCTGTAAAAATAACGGGCGAATTCGCGGGGCATAACTTTCTAGTGAACGCTGACGCTTCGTGTGTCGCTGAGACGTTACTTTACGCTGTTTACGTCATATTACGTAACGGCCGCGATTTTGCTTTAAAAATATCGTCGTTTTTATGTACAGTCAAGGGCCTTTTTTCTTTTTTTTTCTCATATCTCTCGGCTGGTTTCTTTATTCAGTATCGCCACTTGTACGCATTATATTTGAGTTGTAAGTTACAACTTGTAACCGTTAGAACGTCATGCGTCATTTTTTTTCATTTGTGATATCGGTTATTATTACCCATAGTTATTTGTTATATGTTAATTTTTTCGATTAAAATGCTTTATTAGTATTTTTATTAAAAACCATCTTTTTATTTCTCTACACACCCTTTTCCAACACTGATACGAGTCATATTATTATGATTAAGGTATTATTATTATTATAACGATTATGTGATGTAAAGGTTAGGTTAGGTCTTAGGGTAGGGTCTTTCTTATATGCACAGTATACTTTTACAGTAAATAGTCAATAAAGATTGTATAACGGTAGCTCTCTATGTCCGACGAAACGGTACTTCAGTATAGTGCAATATAGCATTTTAATATTTGTACGAGTTACAACAACAATTTTGTTGTTTACCTTTTTTTTACCTCCATCATTGCTACGCGCTATCATCGGCCGTATTATTATTGTTGTAGGTATATGTGTTATATTATTATTGTTCTGTGGTAAAAGGTCTCGTGTCGGAGTAGCGTAATTATAGGTTGTTGCACGACATGCACTTTAAATATGAAATATTTTTAGTGTGTTACTAAAGTATCGGTTTGCAATACTATAGAAATATCGACACGTACTCATTAAAATAACATATTTAGTGAACATTTATATAACAAAATTCGGAGTGACATAGTGTTTAAAGCACGGAGACAGGGCGATAATAATATAATATGTAAAGGTCATAGTCGTAAATGCGATAAAATATCATTTCTCTGCACCGTCGACGGCACAGGATTATCTCCGGCGCGATTTCTTAAAATACAAAAATAGATCCGCATTAAAATAAATTATCATTTGGCCTTTGGCATTTAGTAGATATACTCGCCGTGTTACTTATTTTTAGACAATGGTGTTGCGCACAAAGAATAATAAGTTAACAGAATAACACTATCACAAAAATATATAGCCATTAAATTTAGTGCCGTTCAATTAAAAAAGGAAAAAAAATATTATGTCTAAAAAAAGAAAACTAGAGACGTGTTAACCTCGAGGTTATCGTTAGTAACGATCGTGTTGGTACAAGAAACGGCTTTCGAAGTTCTCATGATGACCCCGCGCAATAATCACGTGAACACTAAGTAACAAAAAACATTTTTAATTAGGTAGCATTGAACACTAAGTAACAAAAAACAATTTTAATTAGGTAGCATTGTATCACGTGTAAGCGATATCTCGGTGCTTTTCGTTATACCACACAAACACGATCCAATACCGCACAAAATTAATAACCCAATAACGCTCACAAAAATAATATACGATATCGCATAGATTTATTTATCTAATTATGTGTAAATTAAACGATGGTAAAATTAGTAAAACTTAAGTAAAGTGAGTTATTTTTAGTTATTTACGTAGGTACTTGTATAAATTAAACGATAATAAAAATGAATTAAACGAAAGGAGAATGAGTGTGTTTTGAATTCACCTAAAATAACAAGTTAAAATACTAAATATGAATACAGTACTCACATAGGCTTAAAATTTAAACTTTTTTTTTAAACATACAACAGCACCAATTTTAAAATGCAGTTTGCGCGAACATGTATTTTTTCACAAATTCGAATGTAATATAATATTGTAAATTGTCTCATTCTGTCGGGTGCTGTACGCGGGAGGAATGTTCATATGGAATGTTCATATTTTCGTTTTATATTGTAATCGTTATAATCGGTTATCGACGTCGCGGCCAACTCGTCAACAAAATTGGTTTTTTCCCTAGTTTTTGAACATATTTTTTTTCATAGTATAAAATAAAATAAAAAAGGAGGCCTGGAGGGGGGAGTGTTTTTTTTCAACGTCTCTCGTGCCTAATGATTCGCACCTTGTCATGGCTAGCGGGTATGTTGTTTTATGCAATAAAAATTATCATACCGTAATATATAATACCATTATTGATACCGTACAACAATGTCGTGGACGTTTCAACGAATCCGCACTAGAAATTCACTTCGCACAGTCGGGTCAACGGAAATCCGCCCGAAAAATAATTCATGTACACCGTGGCAACGCATTAATGCGCACCATGAACGTCCGTGTGCGCGGTTATGCCACCCTTCCTTACCGCGATCGTATCGTTGCCATCGGTCGAAAATCTTGTCAAATAACGGGTGGTGGACGGGGTGGGATTATGTCTCCTGGACCGTCCTGCGTCGTCTACTTGCCCAACCATGAACCTGCTAACTGTTATTAATATAGATAGGTATACTTATATCCTAACGCTACAAAGGGTCATAAATTAGATTTGTTCTCGAGATTGCCACACGCACACACGCACACAACGTACATAGAATTGCACATTTTTTTCGGTTAAATTGTACAGGTATACCAAAAGGGCAGTTGAAACACCTCCCGAAACCAAAATCATGTATATAAGTACAGTATATGTAGGTATATACCTAGGTATATGTAGAGATTATATAGCAAGATTACAAAACAATAATATAATATTTTTAATAAATCCAGTTATCAACACATGCGCGTGTTTTTTCGTATTATTCCGCGTTCCACGAATACGAATTCATAATTTGATATTATTACGGATATTTGTGATTTTTAATTTTAATATTGCTCGTCCTCCACAGTTGTCAATAAATTTATAATATTCATTATTTTCATTTATTTTATCAATCCTATGAATATTATACAACAAGAAGGTTTTTGTCATTTGTTGAATTAGTCGAATTGGTTTTATACCACGAAGTTTAGTGTTGAATTTTGAAATCATTTAGATAAGTACTAACACTAAATATCGCACGTGCAGGTTAGGTATTGTGATATTTGTGTGCGACTGCGCGTATCCAATATTAAATATCCTTCACTTTTAATTGTACAACGTTCAGGAATATGGTAAACTTTTAATATTTATTGTCAACGGATTTCCAAAGATTACGGAAAGAAACTCGCAAAATATTATTAGTTACAGTGGCTGTTCCAATAGGACCACAATACAATCCTAGACTTTTTTGTTCGGCCCGTATAATAATACCAAGGCAGTATAGGAAAAACGCCGTATAGTTTCAGTATATTATTCTAAACAAAATCGAGGTGCCTTATTGTATTATCGGTATGTGTCGTTTTTATTTACTTGATTTTAAACCCTTTTCTAGGCGGACTTGGCCATAAAAACAGTGCTATATTCTCAAACGTAGACACAGAGACCGGAACGTTTTCCCGTCGGCTATTTTATACCACCTCGATCTTAACCCCGCAAACACATTACTCGAACGGCCATGGTCATACATGTGTACGTACGATGTGGGTTTGAAATAAGTCTTGACCCGGCGCAACGATTAATTAAGTAATTCGTTTTAGAATATTATATCGACCTCGTATGTGTGTCTATACTAGTGTTTTATTGTGTAGCAGGACACAACTGCACATAGTAGAGTACCAACCTAATATTTTTGGAGACCGTCACAATTTGAATCACCCGAAGTCAACTGACAATCGCGCACATTTTAAAAATAACGAACTCAAAATGGTCATCAACGATATATTACGATTATTAGTATTTAGTAGTGGTCTCGTGAGCTAGCTCACGTACTGTGAAGGAAAGTGAGTTTGTTAAAAAAAGTGTAACAATTATTTTACGTTATTACATTTGAAACGCCTGTCGAAGCTGGTTGTACGTATAGACGAGTATTCTTACGAAATCGAAAACGAAAACTTAATTTGCTCGATTGATTTTTGTATTTATGCATATGCATTTATGTGTGTGTGTGTATGTAGTGTGTAGTGTGTATTGTGTACGTATGCGGTACGATCGGACAGATTCACGGACGTGTAGGCGTTTCGTCACCGTCAATAGTGCGAAAATCATATTTATTTCGATAAAATAATAAAACTACCCTCGTTGCTAATCTAATACATAGACCTTAATTTTTTTATACACACAAATGGTATAAATAAACACGTTTACTTCGACGTTAGATACGATAAAATTATAATTAAAAAAAAAAAAAAATCACGAAACAATAATTGCGTTTGTTAATTCGTTGTCGTTCATCGTCGTTAATTTTGTATAAATAGTTTATCAAACTAAATAATGTATCACTGCAGAAAAAAAATCTAATAATAATAAAAAAATATTGTTCAGAAAGCGTCTCATATTGATAGAGCCTCAATGGTTTTTACTTTGAGTCTAATGTACATAGGCTGATGTACATGCTTGGTGTTTACTTCGCTTTACGTTTTATTATTATTTCACGACGCGTTTGACAACGCATGCACCGTATTATACAAGATACACCTGTCACCTGTAGTGACAGATTTGAAGGGCGATTATCCCCCCTTCCTTGCGCCGAGTCGTATACCTATTTCTAATATTCCATTATTGTTTACTGACTGCACATTTATATTGTTTAATTAAAAGATTGAGACATTTCCGTTGGGCCCGCTGGAATAAATGTACCTATTTATTAATAGAGTGGACCTAGAATACTGTTAAACATGCTAGTTTGTACATCTGTGTAATTTTATTTAACTTACTTCTAAATTCACTCTAAGGCTTAAACCATGTTTTCTTAGCTGATGATAAAATAATTTGTTTCCATCGTGTAACGACAACGTACGACTTCAACGAGTCGCGCGACTTAATTAATATCATTATAACTAGTGGAAAACTCGTCCGACACTTTTCGAATATTCTCGACGTTGCAGAAAAATAGGTATTTAATTATAATACATATATGTATACTCGTCGTAATGTGTTCAGATGATTCAATTAGTTCATAAAAATATTAAAATATTGTAAAAAAAATTATGAAGAAAAATAATTAATTTTAAATTCAAGGTTCTTGAATGTGAACTTATTTTTACTGCTGACGAACGTGTACCTATACCACACACTGACATACTGGAATACTTAACACATACTTCCGCTATTATCATTATAAATAATAAATTTACATTAATTCATAATATAAACCATGTTTTTATTACTCGCCGTGGACACCGTATCCTCGAACTGCACTATATCATACTATGCACGTGCATAAACATTTGTGGTTTAATTCTGTGACCTATAACACGCGTGACACGTTTGTATAGCATGTAGTATGGCGGCGGCGAACGCGGGAAAAAAATAATGTCGACAGAACAATAATATTCGCAGGACATGCGGAAAGGGCGATTTCGAAAAAAAACTGCTCAACAACGTGACGAAGAACTTGACATGAAAAAGAAGAAATAATTCACTATTGTTGAACACGTATACAATAGGTATATTTTTATATGTATAAAACAATCGAATCGCACTATATGAATAGACACTGTGTACAGTTCGGACGATTGAATCATCGGGTTTTATATTTCAGCTACCTACAGTGGTGGACACGGAAGTGTTAATATAATGTAGGTAAAAACCGTTAGTATAAAATTGTTGTGAATAATAAAGAAAAACGTTGACGATTATGAAAGACATCCGGGGGGGGGGGGAGGGTAGAAATAAGGAATACTGTATAAATATAGTGAAACTCGTCCTCGTAAGCGACGCGTATCATCATAATTAATTTGTGCGCGAAAATGTACTGTATTTGGTATGGTTATGTGAATCCGTATTAATTGAAATATAAAAGTTTTAGTTAAAAAAAAAGCCTATCATCGACTAAAATTTTACTTAATCTCCGTGTACTTTTTTGAGCACATTTATAACTCATTGCAATACGATATATCGATACCTATAAATAACTCGGCAAACATATCTTTGCCCCCTGCGATGGTTCTAATTCTATTGTCGTTAATTTATTTGAAATAGTGGAAGCGACGCAACAGACCAAAACCATTGTAATAACATAATAATACCGATGTCCGTGTGCGAGAAGGTATTTCTCATTAAATTCGTACGTTTTATATTTATTGCGATAGGTAGCCACGAATGTGCCTACCATAAGTACACACGAATCTCCTACATTGTGATGTTGAAAAAAAATAAATCACACCGCTCACGGATTCCCACGGTGAAGATAATGCGTTTCTTCACTATAGTTTGTACGTTTAACAATATTTTGTTCAAAAATCTGACCGTGGACCTTCGATTGTTTTCTGAAGCTAAACACTCATATTTTATTTGACGCACGCATTCGATGACCTATTATTACTGTTACGATAAAACGCGCGCCCTAAAAATTGCGATAAAACGCAAAATTGGAAAATATATTCGACGTTTTTTCACGACGTGATTTTAGTTTTCGTCAAACGCAAACACTTATCGTCAGTGCGATATTATTTATTTGTTTATTGACAAATGAACCACGGCAGTACGTGCGTCGAGAACGTTATTACGACGACTAGGACACTTTAACGACGCATCTGAAGGTGGCTGCACGACGATGGCGGTGAAAAAGTGGAACTTTTCGAACGTTTTGTGTCCATACCGCTTCACCTGAACCGGTCGACTCGTAAACGGTACCAATTTTAAATTTTCAGTTCATATTGAAAGATATAGCCACGCCTCATTCGCCCAGTATGACGAATCGCCCCACCCACTGTAACGTTATTACAGTTTTTAAAATTTGGAAAAAAAATTTGCAGTGCAACTGAAAGAAAAAAAAAATTCACTGCCAATCTATAACTCCCGTTCACATATTTCATCTCACTGTAATTACGATCGAACATAATTTTATACTTGTCACCATGCAGACGATTATAATAATTACCCAAGTCTTTTAGTGAAAATATTGACCAAAAAAACGACGCGAGACTGCTAAAATAATTATTGTATCGTTGACTCTGCTTATATTCACAAATCCAAAAGAAAATTATTGCATCGTTAATCCTTTAAACTTGATAGTGGAAATTTAGATAATACCCTCCCTACCCCCGCCCCAAATGACGCCAAATATGATATATACAAGTAAAATATCGGTCGTCACTACCAACACAAACACGAACGATAGTCGCCGCCTACGCACTATTCTCTTTCGACTCTCCGGAGCAGTATATTATTCAATACATTCGTATTTCGTATATTATTTTGTTGGTTTTTACATATTAATATTTCTTTCAGACCAGAGCATAATAGGCTTTCATGAGTCTTACGGTATCTACTATCGCCAGACTGTAACGCATTTTATTTTAAATTATTCTATTGTAAGAACACAGTTGAGGGTTAAGTTAGATCATCACTCGATGATCTCCTTCCTCAGTAATTTTAATTTTTAATTTTTACCATATTTGCTTATTGTGCATGTAGTACAGATTGTATTTAAAATAATTTTGATAAAAAAAGAAAGAAGAAAAAATATACAATTTATATTACATATAATATATTATATACATATTTATATACAATATAATTACCATTTAATGGTTTTTTTTTTTCGTGATTTCATGTAAAGACGTGTACAATAAGTATTTATTTAGTCAATCCTTGAATATGGAAAAAATATAAAATTCCCAAAGCATTCCATGTATAACAACCGTCTAACTCATTAACCGAGTACACTGTAATGTACAATACAAATAAATCGATTGCTGCATTTTTAACACAATATGTTATTAATCTATTGTGACTGTCTTGTCAGAAAACTACAAGCGTACGTTTTTTTCGTTTACGTAAACATACTCGAATATTATAAATTACACCTATTATCAATTCGAGATTCTAGTTAAGTCGTTTTCAAAATACAATAAAATACTGATATTATTTATTTTTCTGCTCATTACTCATATTAGTTACTGTGAATGAAATTTTATTTATTTTATCATAAAAATGTTAAATAATTTAATCTAAAAATTGTCTGTATAATAGTTTTTAATAACGTCGATTAGTTTATGAGTTTATTGAATTATGAATAATATTTAAAAAAAATAATCATAAGCAAATTGGCAACCCGATCCTCGTCGTCACTGCAGTTATAAAACATGCTAAGAAATTCAATGTCATTTTAACCCGTTTGATCAAACAAACATTTTTTTGAAACTTTAAATATAATATATAATACTTAAGCTCTCTGACGAATACAATACAATGTAGCAATACAAACATAATAATGAAAATAATTTTTGGCGGTAAAAACTAAACAGATGTTATATAAACATTGAAAAGATAATTTAGGTTGTTCAAGTTAAAGCGAAATCGAACGAATATATATGGAAAAATCAATGTAACAAAAAGCTTAATTACGTCTCATGAGTAATACCTAAATGGGTAAGTATAAAGTTTATGGAAGAGATATCTTATTAATTTTTACTGCGTAGGATATTCTATATATTATGTTGTATAAATACACAACGTATTACTATTTTTTTTTTCAATACTGATAATGTTTCTTTCAAGAAAATACTTTAAAAACGATTAACAAAATACCAAAATGGTCGACTACAATGAAGAGAGCGTATGTGTGCATGGTGCCGACGTGAGTGCGCGCGTGTATTTGGCTGAAATAAGTTATCGGCTAGTCTTCCTTGTGTCAGCACAAGGAAGAGTTCTCGTTGCCTGTAGTCGTTCGTTGTATATGTCACCATTGTTTTTTGCGTCAGTTCATCGTCGATCGGTGTACTGAATAACACGGTGAGTCATTTTATAAAACTATTACTTACATTTGAAATACCAAATAGCTTATAAATATTTTTAATTAAGTAATATTTAATTGGTAATTTTTTTTTTTTTTTATAACATACGCGTTGCTTATCTTGCTACATATTTAGTTTTAACTACCTACTTTGGAATTTATTTCTTTAAACGTTTTTGACGTTTCCATATAAAAAAAAATTAAAAATCAATATTTTTAATTTCATAGTTTTGTACGAATAATCACACACTAGAAGCCGAGTTCTTTCCTTTCGTCGCAGTCGTCCGTCGTCGTTATTTTCGTTTGAAACGTTCAGTCATCATCGATCGGTGCATTAAATGATACTGTAAGTAATATTTTATAAAACTATTACTTACTATACCAAGTAGTTATTATGTATATTGTATTCAAAACTAGGTGGCCAAGTCATATTTTATTGGCAACTACTTTTTATTTTAATCATACGCATAGCTTAGCTAGAGAACGTGTTATTTTTTTTTAACTGCTTTGAAATCATTTTCATAACATATTTATTGGCGTTTTTATGGGACTTTCGCGTAAAATAGTTTACATTATTCGGTTAATGCCAAAATATACTTTTATTTGTTATCGGTGAATTAAAAAAATAAAAATGAATTGCAATTTATAGTAGTTCAAATCGTGTTTTTTCGAGCATAAGAGAATCGTCGTGTGCATATACGAAAATGTGTAAATTACGTTTGTAATGAATACGTTGATAAAAAAAACTGTATTTTTGATAAGCATCTTATTGGATTTGCACGTGGAACTTTTAATACAGTAAATATTTTTGATGGTGTGTACGCCTTATTAAATAATACAAGCTAGCAGTGATGTTAGTTTGTATAATACAAATGTATAATATCGTATTATACAGGATTTATAGAATTATTTTATATAATGGTATTAAATGAGTATACAATTTTTTTGTTTTTTTTTTTTATATTTAAATATTTTATATCACTATACTGTATTTTTGTACAGAAGTCAAAACTACAAAAAATGTTGAGTTCGAAAGCAAAAGTATTTTCAATTTTGATTTATGTTTATTAACAGTGTTATAATTGATTTGTTATCAATTGTTCTTTGATTATTACTTAATTACTTTATTAGTTATTAATTTATTACTTTTTATTTTAACATTTGAATTTCTCCGTTATTATTATTTTTTTAGATTATCAGTATGCCTTCGATTCCTCCGAATATTGGCGAATCCGTTATGGTAGTAGACGAGGATTACGAATACCGTAAACAAGCCAGATTACGAATATATATCAATACTATTTTACGAATCCTATCGCCACATCGTCAAAATGAAACGATGCCCAGTCGACCGGTTGAATTATACCCACATTTAGTAGACCACTCGGAATTGGATTCTTTGAAAGACGAAAACGGCGATCTATTTTGCGTAAGACTATCGATACGCAATAGTTTGAAAAACAATGAAACTAAATTCGGCTGGTGTTCTCGTCCTTGTTATATGACTGACTCGGAACACGCTAATTGTGGTTATGACCCAACGTATACATTACATAGATTTGCATCGAGCGTGCATTATCGGAATTGGTTTGAAAAGGAACGTTGTCGCAATTGTAAACGATATTTATCCAGAGGAGTTTTCGATCAGTACTCAAAAGAAGTTTTCCGTATTAATAATGGTGTGAAAGAAGTCGAAATTTTTGTTCCTCGAGATAACCGTTTCAAGGAGTATTGGGCCATCACATTTATACTGACCGTTTCACATTTCTAACATTGTTTTATAAATTGGTAAAATAAATGTTATTATTATGTAAAATTGTTTAATCTTTAAATATAATTTATTTATTATTATACTAAAAGATTCCTCTCGCGTAATTTTTTTATCGTCGATAGGTATTTATGTGTAAATACGTGTAGACGTGTAGTAAATAATAGTTAAATTATGTAAATTGCATGTTCTTTTCATTATAACAGTTTCAATTGTACATTTGTACATTATACCATATGTGCGTATAATACCATACGAGTAACTCGTTGCAAACCAATTTTGACCATACATTATTACAGGAAATTTGTGATTTCTTCATTGGACGTCTATAGCTGAGCCAATTAATTATAGCTTTTTCTTATCCTGGATGGAATGAGTCAACTGTCAAGTGTGTATACAAGGTAGGATTTTAGGATTTCGATTCCTTCTATTCAGAAATGTTGAATTTCTCGTGAATTTTGAAGAAAAATGTAGTATGAAAATCAATGTTTTATTAGATTAAATTTTTAACATATTTGCTATATATTATACATATACTATTATAATATTGTATTAAATTTTAAATATATACATATGTAATGACGAACACAGATAAAAGTTGAATTTATAAATGTATTATAAAACTATGTTCACAATCAAATAACATCTATTTACCAGATATCTACATTTTTTTTATAATATTTAATGTATACAAATCTCACTATTCTTATTACTAAGTAGGTAACCTTTGGATATATTATGCGCGATTCCGCGATGGAGCCCCCTTTGAACCCCGTGGCCCCGATGTTTGTCATTGTCATCCACCCCGGTTATTGCGCCATAGCTATTACATCATATACTGAATGTAAACGACTACCTGCTTGAGATAAATGATAATATAAAGATAACTTATATTTACGTTCTCGATGACTTGAATTGAGTGACTTAGCTTCTGAAACAAATTTAAGTATTGGAAAAGCAACTCCTTTGGGTAAAGTATGTTTTCTTTGAATTAAATGCTCATTCAGTATTGCACACAGTACTGCTTTTCTTTTACAAAAGTTAGGTGATTCTCCATAGGGGTCAAACCAATTTTTCAAATGTGAAATCGGAATAGTGTAATCCACAATTGGCCTCTAAAATTCGCATAGAATATAATATAGATATTGTTAAGTAAAGTATTAAAATATTCTAGACTTACCCAAAAAAAATTTTCAAAATAACGAAACAAAAAAAAACCACAATCGAAAAAATTGAGCTGCCGAGGAACTTGAACTACGTTTTCCTTAAAAGTTCGGTCAGAAAAATCACGTTTTTTTCCGTTATACTTGGCACTATATTCTTCGGTTAACCACTGGCGTAATATGGTTATAACTGAACTGTGAGGACGACCATCATTCAACGAGTCGAATATCAATATACAAGGCCTAAATTAATTAAATGATTTTATAAATATAAAAGTAATTAGGTGAATAACAAAATATTTACTGTTTTATACGTCTACGATTTGATTCCAATAGATTCATTGCATCAGTTTCATAATCTAAACGTTTTTCCTTTGCTTCATAATCAGGCTAAAATTATAAAATAAAAAGCCCCAAGTTAGAAGAAATACATTAAAAGTTTAGTAACTTTTAAAACTTAATGTGACGAAATCGTTCATAGTACCTACGTAAATATTTAACTTCAACACGTACTTTAAGGTTTTGAACATTATATAATATTATTGATTTAAAACAGTATATCAAATAAAAATTGGAAATGAATAGTATAATTTTTAAAATGAGATGCTTCCAGAATGTAATGATAAAGGTATGTAAATTACAAATAAAACAAGTGCAAATAATACTACTCGTATGATATAAATCTATCAACAACAGTATACATTATTTTATTCAACATAATTATCAAGACACTATTTGATATTTATTTCCAGAAATTTATAACCATTTAATTTAACAAAGCAAATCTTTATCATATTTAAAAACGAAACGCCCCAAAAGCCATTTGAGCAAAAATAAAAAATGCCTAGTGAAATTTAATAAATGTCTATAGTACAATATTATGCTTAAGAAACATGATAACTGAAAAATATAAAAAATACATAAGATTCCTTTCAAATACCAAAAATTCAATTCAGTTTAGCATAAAAAAACATTTGAAACATCTATATTTTTTGCGGCCAATAAGAAAACTCGCGGGTTACCCCATAAACAAATATGTAACATACGATAAATTATAAAATAACATACTTGATAGCCTGGCAGATTTTCTGGCGAATCTGAAATTTATTAAGTTAAATTAATTTAACCCTTTCACTACCGAATTAAAAATATTGGTCAAAAAAATTATTTTTTTGCATATTCGTAATCAGTGATTTAACAGTATAATAACCCAATTTTTTTTTTTTTTTTTGGAACATTATTAAAAAACTTACACATATGTCCATAATAATGGACACTGGGAATTCAGGAAAAAATATTCTTATCCATTCGATTTCTTTTTTTTTAATAAATGACTAAATATTGACCTAATATTTGATTTTTAGGGACTTCGGCCACTGGCTCTTGGGTTTGCTCGATTAGATTATCAGATTCGTCGTAAATATCTGCATCTTCCAATGCCAAATATTCATTTTCAACTATCCCCGAATAATCGTTGTTCTCAAATTCTTGTAGAAGAAACTCTAGTTCATCCTCGGATGTTATGGACGAACTACATAAATCCCTTATATCTCCCTCTCCCAAAAAGTTTTAAAATTTGGTGCCATAATAAAATCAAAACACAAACAACACAACACAACAGCTCAAAATCGCTCATACATCGTCAAAATACAAATACGTTGTGATCGGAATAATGTAATAAAATAATAATCCCAATCAAAAGTACCTGAACCTCCCACTGTAAATAGGAATCATAGGGATATATTTATCATAATGGCGCTTAATATACAAAAGAAACAATAAGTATATGTCTATTGTATCATTGTTTTTGATTTCTAATATCAAGAGGCAAGAAATGTTTGTGCCGTCGAAAACGGTCGTTGGGTAGCGCAGGAACTACCAGTGCCCATTACAATGGACATACGTATTATCACGTATAACTAACAAAATAATTGCTAAAGGTGAATTCTATTGGCGGCATAAGGTTCTTGATAATATTTATGATCTAGAAAAAAATACGCAGTATAGCCAACACTAATATTTTAGCTGTAAAATGAGAAAACATTTCGATATTTTTGACATGCTGTAATACACGATGTTTTTTTTTTTTAATTATTTATTGACAACAATTGATAATAGTTAACGGAATGAAAATATTTTTATAATGTTCTACAGAACTTATCAATTGCTATCAATATTAAACATTACCAAAATTGGTAAACAGTAAGTGTGGAAAAAAATTATAAAGTCATGTCCATTGTAATGAACAAGGGTAGTGAAAGGGTTAATATAACCGATTTAAAATAATTATATATCAATAAAATAAATTATTTGTTCAAAAGACAGAACTTTCTGTATTTGAAACGAGGTGACCATCGAGGTCGTGTGTCACACGGTCACCACATGCCGACAAGAAGGGAAAGGGGCACCCAAGGTAGCTTCGAAAGCTGCTGAAGTGTAAAGGCGCGTATACACGAGCGAACAAAAGTGACGAATGCTCGTGGGTGGTTAGTTTTGATTGTGCGCTGTGCGTCAAAGACGACAAAGACAAATATTATTTTATTAATCGTATACAGTTATCTATCTTAATCAATACAGTTTATCTATTGATATTTCTCATATGGGCAATTCTAGATTCATGGTATGCGTCGCACATTCTGTATACAAAATGAGTATTTTTTATCGAAATTCATCAGAATGCTCACATACTACCCCTGTGCGACGCACAAATATACACTCGTGTGCACGCGCGCGCCCGGCGCAAAATTTCAACGAGTACTCTTGAACAATATCACAGAATAGGCGCGATTTAATACGAGAATGTGTTTGAGAAATCTCTCCGAGTAACATCGAGGGGTCGCGTTGAAATCGAGTATTGTGAAACCGATCATTGTATATTTTACTACCAGATAGTATATTTTACTACTACTTTAAACCATATTCTAAATCTATACTTACTTAACTTACAATACTTATGCTCTTCATATTGATTCTTAGAAATGTCAGTTTCGAAATCAACTGGACCATTTAGATATGGAAAACCGATCATACACATAATCCAATAACTATAAAATGGGAAAAATCATGATTTTTTTTCCTGCTGCGCGGAAAAACATTGAATTATTGATATGTTTTTGTTGCGGCCTATTTAAAACGGTTGGAATCATAACTAACAAAATCGAAATAATATTATCAAGACGACTTCTATAGAACGAACAAGTCAAATAATAAATCCCATTGGTCTTCAGGGATAACCGGGGTTACGGAAAATTCATCAAAATTACAAAAAAAAAGTTGCATCCAGCTCAAAAACATATCCAATAATTTTCTAAAAAAAAAAAAAAGTCTTATCTAATTAAAACAATTAAACTAAATGCTTACGTATCAATTAAAGGAATAAAAATAAAATCTTTCTCAAATATATTGACATTTTTGGTATAATTTCTGATTTTTTTAAGTATTTTTTCCTTTCTAAAGGGTGATGTTATTTTTTTAGCGGATTGTAATAATCTATAAAAATCTGTTCCAAATAAATATGTACGACTCTTTTGATCTTTAGGAAGTTGATCATAACAATATCTAAAAGTAAAAGAAAATATTCATCACATATTTCAGTTAGGTGTAAAGTTTCGATTTAATTTTGCAAATAATTAAAAGAAATATGTACATACCCAAGATAGAATTCAATTATAGAACTATTAACTAATTCTTCTCTGCCCATTGATATCAAGTCGTCAAAAGTAATTAAAACTGTGTAGTCACAAAAAGTTTTCTCAAGAAGTCTAAAAATAATTAAACACGAGTTCAATTTTAAATTACAAATACTCATTATAGAACATTATAAAATGGTAAAATTTTAAACTTACTTAATATTATAATAATGACTATGGAAAAATTCTTTTTCAGGTGAACAATTTTTCTACAAATTAAAATCAAACACGAAATTAACAGTGATTATGTTGCATTATTAAGTGTGATTAAAATAAAAATAAATAAATTTTAGTCATATTTCAATAAAAATTATGAAAGATATTAAAAGAAAAAGTGGGAAAAATTTAATAAATTTATATTTTATTGAAATATAAAATATTCCATACATTTTTACCTACACATTTTTTTACTATAATTGTTATACCCCACGTCATAATATATATGTCCTAAGTATGTGTATTACGTTAAGTGAAAAAAAAATAGAACGTTATAGTATAATATAATCCGTACAAAATATTAAAAACATACCATTATTTTCATAAATTGTTCAGCTTTGTCCATCTCTAATAGTTGATATTTTTCACTGGGCAATTTCTGCATAAATTTGTTCATTAGAATGAGCTGTTTACTATGCATTTCAAAAGACATTACAATTTTTCTATACTTTTCATCTAAAATCATAAAATAGATATTATCATGTAGTATCATGTTATCAATAAGTGTCATGCAAAACAACATTTTACTCACTTGTACTAAGTGGATCAAAATTATAACCGTTTTCGCCATTTAAATTCATTAAAAATCGAACGCCAGCAGCAGCTAATTCATTTACGTAAA
Source organism: Drepanosiphum platanoidis (assembly GCA_948098885.1). Classification (NCBI taxonomy): domain Eukaryota; kingdom Metazoa; phylum Arthropoda; class Insecta; order Hemiptera; family Aphididae; genus Drepanosiphum; species Drepanosiphum platanoidis. The sequence continues at coordinate 10,868,988 of OX402540.1, read as the reverse complement.
TAATCATCACATGATAATTTATGTGAAACGAAAATATTTTTACTATATTATCCATTTCCAAATCTATAGTTATCGGTTCAAAATCTAGTAAGCAAATCACAAAAAATATTTATTATTTAATATAATATCAATTTCTATATCGAAAATGCAACGGATGAAATCTCTTTAGTTTCTCCTCAATTTAATTGAGTTAAAAGAAAAGTGCGAGTAAGCCTAATATAAGGCAAGAAAAAATTTACATTCTACTGCACATCAATTGAACAAAAATGATATAAGTACTTAGTTAAGTATTTTATTTTTCGTATCTTTATTATCTTAAATTATTATTAGTATTCTAAAAAAAAATAATAATAATTAAGTGTTATAGAAAATTAGTAAATTATTAACCAGATCCAAAAAACTGACTATTAAATTATAGTTCTTTTAAAAAAAATAGCATTAATTGTTAAATAAATTATAATAAAATTAAAATATGATATTTTGAAAAACTAGACTTAAAAACTAAAATTATTAACTAAACCTAGTTAAAAAACATGATAATTTTAGTATAGGTCTAAAACTTACTAGTATTTATTACGACCATACGTATTCCATACAAGCTTATAAATATTACACCAGCAGGTAAAGTGTTGAAGTTTCCAATTTGAATTTTGTTACATACATAAAACGGGAAATAATCCTTTTCTTTTGGCTCTTTGCAAAATACTATGCTTTCAAAAAGATTTGGATTTCCTGATAAAATAAAAAACAAAATAGAGTTTATGATTGTTCATTTCACTGGCAAAAATCCATTAAAACTTTGGGAAAAATTAATTTTGAAATTATGTTAACTATGAAAAATATGTAATTATTCATTTTTTTTTTTTTAACTAAACAAATTTGGAAAAATATTTTAATATTTAGGATTGATTTATATTAGGAAATATTTCAATGATTACTATAAGTTATTAATATTTTGGATGGAAAAGTATTTTTAAGATTCCAAACTATTGAATAGTTTTTAGAAAAAAAAACTAAGCTTATCACAAGTGACCAAACCTGACTGGTTATTTTTTTAATATTAATATCAGTTTTAGATGCTTATAAGTAAATAAAATTGAATTACAAGTTTTATATTTTACTGTGATAAAGTTTGTTTAGTTAGTTTAATTGACTCCTAAATTATTTTTTTAATTAAAAATAGAGTAAATATGTAAATAAAGGAAAATATGGGACTATCTCTCTAAAGTTTTCGTTTCTGCCAATATTTACCCAGGCTCATGCCAAAGTTAAATTTTTATTAAAAATAAATACAATTAATGGTTGAAATTATATATTCGATAAATTGATAAATATAATATGATATTTTAATTATTTAATATCAGGATTATAGATACTTTGATATTATCCCGATCAAATGGTTTAACCCGGGTTTGAAGTATCCACTATAATACTATATTATAATCAATACAGTAACATATGAAACCAATCACATACTTTTCTGTAGATTTAAAAAATAAATCAAATGTTTTGGTTTTCACGGGAGGGAGTATTTAACATTATTAGTTTAAAGTAAGAAAATAGTTGTAGATGTACCTACCCTATTGTTTCCACAACTTATTGATCGTGATTTAAATTAACTTACTCTTAATTTTTTCCAAATAACATTCTAGAAGTTCAACGGATTTAATTGTTTCAATAACAGGTAGGTCAATAATTTGATTCAAAAGTACTTCTTCATCATCATCAGACGATATCAACACAACATCTAAATTTGTATCGAAAAAGCTTTTAATAATCATTATTATAAATGTGATTTAAAATTTGTATAGTCGACTCTATATCCTATTCAGAATAAGAGTACACCAGTAGTATTGGACGACTAAGCGTTTGTACGACGACGTTACTCCGCTTCCGCGAGTATAGTGAGTGCCTATTTTATTGGCCACGTGGTGGGACGATTAACGGGTGGTAAAGTTAGTGGTATAGTTGCTGATACATACACGAACTCGACGTGTTTTCATCAGCCATTTGATGTATTCTTATTCTGAACAGGGTTTAAACGTTTAAACACTCGGGGTATCAATGTACGTATATAATATTATATAATGTTTATACCTTCCAAATATGAAGCTTTAAGACAAGTTGAACAAATGTCATCATTTTTTTCCAATATATTGTTGCACTTTATACATTTCTTAGATGCCGGTAATAGTGAATGTTGATTACTTAAAGGTTCTTCATTTGACTATTGATTAAATTACATTAAATTTATTCATAATTATTATGACTATTAATTTTTTTTTTTTTAAGTTGTAAGTAATTTAGCAATCTTACCACTGCATTACATATTTCATTTCCAATTACTAATGAAGGAATTGAAACCATAAAATTTTCCGGTGTTGGAGGCTGATTAAAAATAAGAATTTGCTCATCCGCAGACTCTATTGGTGTTGATGTGAAAGATGTAGGATTTTGGATACACGATGATGAATTAAAACTTACATCATTTTTTATAATAGGTTGTGGTAATTTTGAAAACAAATTAAATAAATTAGTATTCGCAGGTACTTCATCTGTAGATATGGGTGGTTGTATAGGCGTACATAATATCTGTTGTTGAATTGTCTTTTGTGATTCGGTTTCATTTATAGATTTATTTTTTACAGTAGAGCTATTTGAAAAAAAATTAGTTTTAATATAACTAATATACACAGTATTACGATTTAGAGTTGATTACATTTATTTTTTGTTATAAATATTGTAACTCACGCGTCATTATTATAATCAGGAGAACAACAAGATTTAGATATTGTTAATGAAACGTGTTTTTCTTCAGATAATCTAAATAACAATAACAATTAGTTTTATACATATGAATCGATTATTTATGAAAGGTGATGTCACAATTTTTTGTTAAGTAACTCATTTGTTTATAAAAAGGTTCAAACTTGTACAATTTAAACTCATATCGTAAGTTAAAAAAAAATTTGAAAAATTGGTATTCACAAATTTAAATAAGTATAGTACATGAAAATTTAAAATATGTTTTATAATTTTTTTCATGCAAAATTGTATGAGAAATATAGTTATTTTTAATTTCCCGAAAGTTTCTCGTTTTGGACTTGGCTCCTTTCATAAATAATCGATTCATATATAGTAATTAGTAAGCTAAACAATAAATCATATATAATCCAATTTTCTTAATCTTACTAATAAATGCATACAACAATTTACCCTTTAGTGAGCTGTGAGTCAACATCGTCGAAATTTAATATGTGATTAGAAGCAAATGTATTTGGTATTCGATTTAGTTTTCTTGAGATATTTCCAACAATTGAATTTGTTAATAAATTACAGTTAAAATTTGTATTAGCTAATTTTTTAATACATAAACTCTGTTTTTTGTTTTGTGTTGACTCTTGAAGATTTCTAGTTGCAGAACTCGCCGTTGATGAATTTATTACAATTCCTTCAACATTTTCAATTTTATTAATTAAATTATCTTTAAGCAATTCAAATCTAGAATTGTTACCCAACAATCCACGATCGAATGTCATTTCACTCTCTTTTATCGTATTCATGACAGAAATCTTGGATTTTTTTTCTGGACTAAATAGTAGAAACATATTATTTCAATTATTTGTTTTTTATTAATAAGTTAATAATAAATTGTAGAATTTTTAAAATTACATTTTTGAAACGAGGCTAGTCGTAGTTATTCTTTTTCCACAATTTTTACACTTATTGAAGTTTTTGAACTCTGTAACCTATAAGAAACCAATATTAGAGTATAATATAAAATTATTTACAAGTTCTAATTAATATTATATTTCTGATAATTATTCGGGAAAATAAAAGAACTACCTCATCTTTATTATTATGTACCGATGACATTTTGATAGATACCCGCTCGTCTAAATAATAAAATGTACAACAATAGTAAAAACATTTTAAAATGTGCTCAAATCATACTTATATATAATAATATGATCATACCTCGAGGCAAATTATTTGAAAATATTTTTGATGGATCAATTGTAATAATTAATACATTTGGATCGTTATCCAAAGACGGTGGCAAATTTGATGACGCCATTATTGATTTGTAAATCTGTAATACAATTAATAGGAATATTTGATATATTATAATATTAAATTTAAAAAAATATTGGCATTTTGATCAATAACTTAAATACTAAATACTTATATTATATACACACGTTTATGCAAGAAAAATAACTAAATGACTTTAAATGAAAATAAATGAATTCAATTTCAAATAGAAACTGTAAGTATTGATGATTGTTTTTAATTTTTACCACTTTAAAAAGCACCGCGAACTCTATTTTAAATTGTTGCGATAGCAACAAATGTTTCGGCTAAATACTGGGTGAAAGACAATTTGATTATTTAAATAAAGTAACAGGTTAATTTACAAACTAATTCGTGTTACTCCAAATTTCCAAGTGACCTTTAATCCTACGCATTGCTATACTCCCTCATAAATGTCCTGCACTATTAAATACAGCTGGTAACACATATTTGTACTGTGATATATATAATTCGAAATATAGCCTTTAATTGAATTACGTATATCGTTAATTCATCACCGCCCGATCTCTAAGAACAACAGGATCACCTCAAGTAAATCTACGTAAACCGCATTATGTTTATAATGTTTCACTATAACGTTATACAGATTACAATGTCGACAGAAATACACACACGAATCACACGAATAACCGCCGTGATATTCGGTGTACCAAAATACTCGTATAGCCGCTATAATTGATTGTAATAGACATACGAGCCGTTAAGTCACCTGACGACGAATATCACGGCGGTTAAGTATGGCCCCAGCCTGAGTACTCAGTTTCGTCGAAGCCGGCGAGTGTTTGCATTGTCCTGCTAATTTGTGTAGCGCGAGCGCGTTAGTGCGCGTTTCTATACGCACTCTTGGAGTGGTAACTGCAGATCGACTACTACGTAAACACACGCAACCACGCTCGTGCTGCCGGTCAGATTGTTGCTCGCGCTACTTAAAAAACCGACATTGGCGACTATGTCGAGCCCCGAAAATGCGAGGACAATGACGGATCTAGGATTTTTTTTCCGTTGGAAGGGGCCAACATTTTTCATAACAATTCTGTGCGCTAATAATATTAAGGATTTTCCCGTTGAGATTATTAACTAATAGGTATTACTACAAATACGCATTTATATTGGTAAATACCAAGGGGTGGGAAGGGGAGCTTCGGGCCCTCTCTCGAATCCGCCAATGTGCGAGCGAGGAACATGGTCGGCGCGAGTGACGTGTTTAAATACCCGCGCTGCCCACTTTCGTGCCCGTTGCCACAGAAGTGGATAGAGAATAGGTTATAGAAAAACGTCTGTTCGGACCGTGTACGCGATCTCGCGCTCGATAGAATACGCGTACGCCGCCGTGTGTTCGAGTAAAACGTGACGAAATGTAAAGAGCCGTGACGGTCGGCCCAGCACGGATAAATGGCGACAGACAGGTTCGTAAGACTTCGACGAAGACGTGAAGCACAACCCCAAGACTACTAAAACGTAGCGAGGTTGGAAGAAACCAGTTTGTTTAGTTTTTTACCTGTGATAGACGTGCCGAGTTTGCCGCCGCCGCCGTGTACACGAACAAAAAAACGACGAGCGGCGTAGGAAACGTCCGTAATCGAAGCGTTCGCGGCGCGTGCGTACGTCGAAATGTCGACTTGTCCGGGGTATATACGAATAAATGGCGACGTAAAAATTTGCAAAACGTTCGGCGGGACCACGCAGAATGGTCATGACGATATACGTACACTCCTACAACACGCGCGTACAAGTCGGGAGAAAAACAGGTTTGCCGAGTTTTTTACCTTTCTAATCAATACTCCAAGTCCGCTGCTGTTGCACTTCCGCTGCCGCTGCTGTTGCACTTCCGCTGCCGCTGCTGTTGCACTTCCGCTGCCGCTGCTGTTGCTCGTATTTCGGTACGACGACAAAACGACGGAAGGTTAGGTTAGATCATGGGCAAAAATCGTCCGATTGCCGAGTCCGTCGTCAAAACGACGTTTCGTCGAGGACCGGCGGAAACGCTCGTGAAAAACGGTTGTTGCAGTCTCACGTTATGTGACGAAACGTAAATTTTAAACGGTGACTGAAGAGTTCGCACGATAGCAGAGAGACTAGAGGATACGGGGCAGCGATAAACAGTTACGATTAAACGCAATCCGAGTGTTCTGAGTGTATTGGATTCACTTCGACTGATGCCTGCGCGGGAAAGACCGGTCTGTTGTGGTGCGAACAAGGCGCTCAAGCGGACGACACGCTCTCACTACCTCGACGAAACCCCTTTGTATTTCGTTGTTTATGCCACAGCACGTTGTTGTCGTCGTACTTACCGGTGGATCACCGAGCTCCAAGAACCTGCGCAGGTATAAGCACGGTAAATTATATAATCGTCTACCGCTATTATAAGTAATTTTATTACTACGTATAACGGGTTCGATGAAAATCCGACGAACACGCGCGACGATCATATAAAAAAAAAAACAAAAACAAAAACATACGTGCGTGCGTACGACACACGCCTGCGTTTTCAACGCCCCTGTCGGCGACGACTAGACTTGTTCACTATTGCCTCGGTCGACTTGAAAAACGAATCGTTCAAAAAAAAGTTTTTTTTTTTAATAACGCCTATTAGAGCTAATAGTATTATAATGATTTTTAGCTATTTAACCTAATTTGACGTCAAGATAGAAATATGTGAATGTAAATACCAAGAACTATCATTAAAATACTTTAAATAATATTTTATCACACCATTAGTTAAAAAAAAAAAAATGTTTGTACAACTCGACATCCGTATTATTACAATATATTTACTCGAAAAATATGTACATACTAAAAATAATTTATCATATACTTGTAAGCTATTAAGTAATTAGTGTTTTAAACACAAATCGTTGAAACATGGGCAAATAATACCAAAAATACAATTATATATTATAATAATAATATTATTTATACAATAATAGGCCTATTATTGTTAATAATACACTTATTATAACTAACTACGGGTTAACTATACACTCATAGTATCTGCCGGTTTGACGTCCCCGCTTCCAAAATGTAACAAAATGAAAACGCGCGTTTACCTTCGATTATGGTAATATTATTAACGAATGTTTGGAGAAATCGGTACGGCGGCGGATGAAAATAATATTAAGAACATCGTGTAAAAAAAAAAAAAGAACGTCACTTACCGTATACGACCGTTCAATAGTTTTAATAAAAACGCAATTTGTATAATTATAATTATTAATCGAACACATTACGATCGGTTTTGTTCACAACATTAGAGTTGTAATTTTTTTCCTTAAAGCACGAATTTGAATTTTTGACAAAATCAAACAATCCGTATTTATTAGTACCTATGATAGTATCAGTAATGGTAATTAAAACAGTATTTATGCTTGTATATATTGTTTAACAGTGGCTTTTAGTACTAGAATAAAAATTATAAGCCAGGTTATTATTATATTTTACTGAAACACAATACCAACGGCGCGGCGGAGCGTGGGCGGTTCGGTAATAATAGTAATAATTAGACCGTCGTATCCTGACATATTATTACTATGATTCTATGTTAACTATACCTTAAGGTAGTCTTATGCCTCCGTTTTCATTGTGTATTCTATTGAATATTATGACCAGTGGTTTTCGAACAACAACTCGGTTACAAGTACTGAAATACACATTGGGCGAAAGCGAAAAACGTATCTCCTTTCATTCATAGGGGGAGATGAATATATCATTTTTGGCACAAACAATGTACGCCCATAATACGAATAACGGGTGGACACGGCGCCAACGACGGCCAATAACAATGGTGTGTAACGGGTTATATTATGGGCGTAACGACGGGTAGTGACGATAATCCGTCGACTGCAAAATTGCGTCCGTAGCGAACGGATTTGCATAGTACGTGTCGGACGTTTTTCGTCGGCCACACTTGTGGCAAATGCGATCTTAATATTGTAGGCGGTGGCGCGTTTTCGAACCTAACTCGTTCAATATCTAGTCAGTTAAATATCTACATTCCTAGATAGAGTTGTAGGTTACCGTCCACTATATACTATAGCTGGGTCTCGACCGTAAAAAATATACACACCGATTCAATCCCGACTGTAAAATGATTTAATATTTACATTATTTTCGAAAGAAAAAAACAATTAAACGTTAATATATAACTTTGGACCGCAGTTTCGGATACGCGATACATAGACAGTTGCCGACGGACGACCGAATTTAATAGGTATATACTGTATATAGTATACCGCGCGGCGGGTAAACTGCAGCCGGATATGATTTTATCGACCCGAAACGCGAGCGGCGTTTCGTAAACTGCACACGAAATATTCGAGACGACGAACAAAACAAGAATAAAATCGTACCACATCGTCTTTCCTTTTGACGAGTCGGTCATCATTATCGCGGCGGTGGTGGTCCGGCGAAGGGTTTTCGGCGTCACATCGTCGCCGCGTGACTGAACACTGTATTAAATATTATTATTTGAGTGCACTTGTGTGGCCTGCATTTATACGCAAAAGAACTGTTTCGACGAAGCCATAGCATTTATTTGACAGCACATTGATGATGTACGATTTCGAGGCGAATACAGGGGTGTGTTTTATTATTATTATTATTATTATTATTATTATTATACTTGCACACTCGCTGCAGCTGCTGTACGTATTCTGTCATCGTGTCTATAATGAAATTAGAGTGATAACCGATCGTCTCGTATAGTTTACGCGATATTTAATCGAAATAAAAATCTTATAATTAATGGTCAGGCGTAGTCAGGATTTTATTCTGGGAGGTGGCTAAAAAAATTGTTCCTGCACAATGGATTATTTATTTATATTATATTTGTATTTTTATTTGACGAATGATTAAGCGTAAATTGTCTGGACGAATAATGATTATAGGTATAGTGCGTTACATTATTGGTGAAGTATAACCTAATAAACAAGAATGTCTTGAGTCCCTGTAAATGTTTGCCAACCTATATCCACGTTTAATATGAGTAATTCTAATCTTATTATGAGTAATAAAAAATCACGTACTTGAGTATACAAAATTATTTTAATACAAACTATTAATTATATTTAAACAATAATAAAATAAAATAAAGGTCTTGCCTTGAGTATTATTATATTTATGAGCATCAACCATTAAGTATTAATATAATTACTTTGTTTATTTATTTTCTATTTTTTAAATATTGAATCCTAATAAAACAAATAGGCAGACTACGGTATTTTTTAGACAAGAAAGTAACGGAAAAATGTCTAAAAATAGCACAAAAAAGTCCAAACCTTTTGACATCTATATTATCGACTTTAGGAAATGATAATGTGATATCAGTGGCAGAACGAGGAGAGGGGGCGACGGAGTAATTCTCCACTCCCCTTTGGACCGAGTTTTTTCACGTAATTTTAATATTCTATTGTTGTTTATAATAATACGTTGGTTATACATTTACAATGTTATTTTATAATATTATGAGCTAAGACTGGTCTATATCGTCAGCAAGTGCCGTGATTAAAAAAATCCATCGTGTCAGAGGATGGCTACCTACAACCGACGTGAAATAGCCGCCGGCGCCGTCAAACAGTTTTTTTTCGGCCCCCTCGAGAGGAGTACCCATAACGTATTATATTTATCGAATTATCGATCTACAGCCGAATCAAGTAATCACGAGGCAATCATCAACCCCTATAATATTATAGAATGATAATGCGTGTATCATACTCGATACATGTATAAAAAGAGAACTAGATGAAAAAAATAATAATTACAATGTACAGTATAATAGAATTTAGTTGAAAACACGAGACTCACGAATCCGTCAAGTTTGCCTAAAGATGTACCACCGATACGATTTTGACGGGATTTTTAGTACTTTTCCGAGTGTTAATAATTGAAATTCGATACTGAATTATTTTTGATAATGTTCAAGTTTTAGTTGACGAAAAAATCGAGCCCAGTCTCCGCGACTACTAAGTTAAGGTCAGTGCGATGCGCGGTCTCGTATATTACCCACCGGCGGTACCGGCGAGACCGAGTCACACGCGACCCTCTCTTTTGGCGGAAGAGTGGCGGGGTGCGCCGCGTGGTGTCGTTCGTCCGAGATCGTCGGCAGATAAGAGGACGTGGGCACGGTCGGCGGCGGCTGTTCGAGAGAAAAACCATTGCCGCCGGGCCCTCGTCAATTTGACATTATCCACATTTACCGCAATCAAAACGTACGTCGGCGCGTTCGCCGACGGGCGGAGACGCCCAAATGCGGAGCCACGTTCTCGCTATACGTTTTCGCCGGTTCGTGGCGGCGTGAAACGTATTCATTATCGTTGTCGTTCTATAATAACATATTATCGAATGATTAAAATTATCATTTTCACGAGCGTTTAGAAGAAAAAAAAAACCAACTACTCCTCAAAATCCACCGATGTAGTAATGACCTGTATAGTGTCTGTATTGTAACACGTATTAAGCACATGTAAGTACGTGACTTTTTAGATCGCACGTCGGCTCACGAACCGGTGTGTTTGCTAGTTGTTTTGTCTTCGACGACACCGCGGGTCGTCCGACACTTTAATACGGGTCTTTTGTTGTCGCTCGCGGTTTTCACGCGGTTTTCACCTGTGTTCCACCCGATGTTACGACACACATTGTCTATTATTATTATATGCCGTCGTTTGCGCCCGTACCCGGAAATTTTGTAAAACACGCGTGTTTTCCTCAACTTGACATCACGATATTAAATTATAATAACAATGTACTATTATTATAGTCAATAGTTACATATTGCGTAAATTATGCATATTGTGCACCGCTGGAGGTCGATAAACACCCGCACCTCCGGGTTCACAATGACTCTGACGCACACGAGCGCATTGTGTTTCAAAATCGATTTGTTATTTTTTTTATTGACACCGCGTACCGTATTACAGGAGCAGCTGTTTCCCAATTCCCCGAACTCGCACGGAGACGAGGAAAAGGAAAATATAATATGAATACTATGCGGGACAATACCGCGAGGACCCAGTTGACAACATTAAAGTAAGTACTCGCATAGTTGTAAACCGAGAATCTATTTACATATTTTGACTTCTTTACTACGCGTCACCAACCCGATGAACTCCGAGGACCTCGAACTCGGCGACAAGCGATGTGGAATATGTGATCGAAGTCCGAGTGGTGCCCGCGTATACGTTTTACAAACTTTTTCCTTCGAGTTTTCCAATTATATTCAGCCTGTTTGCAGCTATTTGATAACAATTAGAATTTACACGACTGTTGTAAAAACGTCAAACGATTATTTCAAGTTCATTTCATGAAATTCGTATTTAAAATATGTAAACCAGCTAGTGATCCTAATCGATGCAATAACTATAATAAGGTTGTTAACAAGGTTGTGTAAACAATTTATAGAAAATATTTTAATTTCAGAATAAATCACGCTCGCAAAATCAATAAGACGAAAAAAAGTTATTAGACTATAATACGATTTGTATGGGCTACGTCGAGTTAATGTTTTCAATCGAATAAACTTTATACGGTCGAACGATGTTTTTTAAAACACGTGAACGGTCGTTATAAAAAAACGAGACACGGTGTAATGGAATCCCGGCTATGGAGAGAAACGGCTGGCCGCCCGACAGTTTCATTCGTAATGTGTCACCGAGTTGGGCGGAGGGGTCCGGGTAAAGTAATCCTCTTTAATATTCCGGACGGAATTGAAACCAGTTTCGTCGGTTCGTCGCCGCCCGTCGTCGTCTGTTAATATTCATCGCTACGGCTTCACGTTATAATAACAATAATAATAATAATAATAATATTTATACGTTATTTTACATATTCGTAATGGAAAGTGGCGACTTGACTCTACAGTACACATACTCGATCCAACAATTACAACACACTAAAACTCGAGGAGCGTTTTTAACGTGCGCGCACGCGTCATTAAAATCTCTACGATTTAAAACATTTAATTACTCACTAGCGCGTATAACGCCGCGTTTAAATCGCGTGCCCTCGTAATTTTTCGCGCCAAAGTTTACGAATTACTTTTACGAATCGCGGAGCTTATGTTTTCGAACAAATGAGCTCGAGGAAACACTTGATCGTCGTGTGCAATGAAAGCTTACGCTTTTGTATTTCAAGTATAATTACTCGTATTATCAAGTCAAAACAACGTCGTACAAGCCGTTACACAATACCTATTATAAAAACGCCAACGACAATTAATATGTAATAAGAATTTCAAAAGGCAAAAGGTCGGGTTGTAAACTCGAAAACGCCTCGAAAATAACAACTTTGTGGATTTAAACGCGCTTACGGGCGTTTGGAACGTTCCGTGTGAATACGATATGTATAATATGTAACGCACAGTTTGATTTTGACTATTGAGACTTAAAGGCGTCTTTCTTTCTCGTGTAAATAATATTCACATCAAATTACACGACGAATTTAATTTCGAGCGATTATCTGTCGTTAATTAAAAAATAAAAATGCGTTCGCGTGCAATCGAAACGCTTCGTGAGCGACCAGCTCGTTTAGTCACCCGGTTTACCTCTATTTATACGCTGTAAAAAACGCCGAGTTATTAAACGTAACGTAAAATACGTTTTAATGAAAAGTTATGTTGAAAGTTGAAATCTGGAATCACGGCAGCAGCCGCTACACGTATTGTGGCGCGAACCGGATAGGTTACTGCTTTGTTTCTGTGGTACGACGGCTAGTTGCACTGGGTGGAGAAAATATTATTACAGCTGCCTACTACCTAGTGTCGACGGAGGCCGGCGCATTACATTCCTAAAAAACTAGTGATTCTTAAAATAATTCTATAAAAAAACACCTCGTCGAACTCCGTGTAAAAAAACGGACAAATGTTAATAAATGATATAATTTTACTTTTCAGTATTATAGTTGTACGTTTAAAAAGAATACACGTGCCTAAATTTTTCGTAATCGTCGGTGTACACTGTTTATTATAACAGCCATATTTTTTCCTGGTTATTACTGTATAAATCTAAATACGAAATCAAATAGTGAAAATTATTTTTATGATTTCAAAAAAGCAACGGACGAAACTGAGCAATGAGCATGTTCAGTCGAGCGTGGTTCGTATCGCCGCATACGCCGCGTATATAGGAGAAATCTTATCTATTACATTCCATAAACATTGAAAAAAACAGACGCGATAATAAACTCTCAATAGTAAATATACAATTTTATGTATATTTATGAGCGTATAGCTTTATTGTTGTACTCGTTATCAGTACATCGCTGAATTGCATTCGTCCGGAATATTTGTTATTCTGAAACAGATGTCAACGTATAGATAAAATAATGTGAACCACGCGTCTGCACTAATATAACGTCTCTAAATACTGTGTTTGTACTCAGTCTTTGTTCGAAACACTGTTGTGTTCTCCTATCTCCCGTGTTTGTTTTTGTTCGTTTATTTTTCTCCGCCTTCAATAAGCGCTGAGTATACTACGTAATCTTTACTTTGAAGCTGTTTTCGTTACTTTAAAATATCATGATAGCTTTTCTATTGCCATTCCTTCGTCATAACTCGAAAATAAAAATAATCATTACACTACATCGAATACATCACAGTTTATTATTTAGACTGTGGGTATGAGAAACGCGTGCAATGCAAATAATTATTTGGTTTATTGCGTTTTTGCCATATATTTCGGAGTGTATATATAATTGTAATAATAATAATAATTAATAATAATAAAAGTTATAATACGTAGTGTTTTCGTTACTTTAAAATATCATGATAGCTTTTCTATTGCCATTCCTTCGTCATAACTCGAAAATAAAAATAATCATTACACTACATCGAATACATCACAGTTTATTATTTAGACTGTGGGTATGAGAAACGCGTGCAATGCAAATAATTATTTGGTTTATTGCGTTTTTGCCATATATTTCGGAGTGTATATATAATTGTAATAATAATAATAATTAATAATAATAAAAGTTATAATACGTAGTGTTTTCGTTACTTTAAAATATCATGATAGCTTTTCTATTGCCATTCCTTCGTCATAACTCGAAAATAAAAATAATCATTACACTACATCGAATACATCACAGTTTATTATTTAGACTGTGGGTATGAGAAACGCGTGCAATGCAAATAATTATTTGGTTTGTTGCGTTTTTGCCATATATTTCGGAGTGTATATATAATTGTAATAATAATAATAATTAATAATAATAAAAGTTATAATACGTAGTGTTTTCGTTACTTTAAAATATCATGATAGCTTTTCTATTGCCATTCCTTCGTCATAACTCGAAAATAAAAATAATCATTACACTACATCGAATACATCACAGTTTATTATTTAGACTGTGGGTATGAGAAACGCGTGCAATGCAAATAATTATTTGGTTTATTGCGTTTTTGCCATATATTTCGGAGTGTATATATAATTGTAATAATAATAATAATAATAAAAGTTATAATACGTAGTGCGTCTTACGACGGGCGCGAGCGGAGTGGAATACGCGCTTTGTCACTATCCCGATTATCGTCGCTAGCCAAATGAGATAGTGACACAGCGCGTAGTCTACTTAATTACGTTACGTAATTGTTATGACTCCCACAAGACATAGCAGTGCATATGGATTATATAAAATCCGAGATCGAAGTATTGCCTTGACCATCTCAACCTCAGAGAGAAAAAACTAATTCTGTTTTTGCGCCTGTAATAGATGAGACGACTCGTTTGAGACCACGCGAAATGTGCACGACGCACACGCCCAACAGCCGTGTGTAAAGCTAAATATATACAAAAGGGGGCGAAGCAAACGCACGCGTTTTTTACGAAGTATTTTATTAAATCCTCAGCTGTGTATTGGTCAGGTCGCATTCTCCTCCCAACTCAAACCTAACATGTTGGGATTCCATAGAAACTGCAGTAACATGACGTCACCAAAACGGGTTAGATTTTTGGCGCAGAGGAAGGGAACGTTTGCGTATGCGGCAATGTAAATAAAAATTATATTTTGGCATTCATAATAATTCCGAGGCATAGTTCGATTTTCAAAAGATCACACCTTGTACATCATAAATTCATAACATTGTATCAGTAAGTGATAAATAATATTTTAGTCCAAAGTCAAATATTTGTTCATACCAACCGAATCATAATATAATCGACTATTAATCGACGAAAAGTTTAATAATATGTAAATATACGTATACCCAACGGCACGCCAGATAGGCATTTCCGATACATCCAAGCACTGTGTAAGCTCTATCGTCGCTGTGGTAACTTTCTAATTATTTACATCGTTTTTTAAAGTGAAATGTTGTAATACGTACAACAGTCACAGTCCATTCGTATGTTTCTACATTATAATTTAATTATGTATTTTTCTATACTGCACCCGCGTAAACGACACGATATTTTCTCTAGAAATATTATTATAAATTGTAATATAGTAAATAGTTGTATTACGTTTATTATTATTAATTATTCACCGCCCGCCCTCCACAAGAAAGTTCAGCATCATCTCAGAATGAAAACAGCGGCCAACGAATTTCACCGAAGAAAGAATAGAACAAATATTTTTATGAATACCGATTTCATTATTCACCGTTTTAATTGTTACTATGAGTACCTAGTGGTTCTATTTTAAACTCTGAGATACTATTTGACTTTCATATATTATAATATACTTATATAACTTGTTATTATTCATATTACACTTGAAATTGTGTGTCCGATGGTTGTTTTTCAGTGATCCAGGGTCCATATTATGTTTATTTTAAATTTTATTATAACTGTATCAAGGAAGTTTTGATACAGATGTACCTCAGATTTATTATTTAATTTTTTTTTTTGTTTTTTATGAGTTTGCTTATTTATGATTTGAATTAATTATAAAATATTTTACTACACACACACACACACACATTAATAGTATATTTAATCAATAATTAAACTCTATAAATTAAAAAAAAAAAATGAATAATCGTTTGAAAACAAAATTACCAAACGCAACAACATATTATACATTTTTAATTATATTTCTATATAGCGACACTATTATATAACCTATTATGATTCGAGAAGACCCGTACTCGATTTCTAAATTATTATTATTATACTAATATAATATAATATTATGGTCAATATTTTTTTTCCAATTAAAACCCGCCCTGTGTAGCGGTATTAAAACAACGTAGGTACCTACTACTCAATTACGACGAGACGGCGAGATCATTAAATTACGTGTTTACGGTTACGGCTTCCCTCAGAGATGTAACAAATAAATAACAATTTAATGTATACGCCAGTCCATGTATCGAACACCGAAATTGTTTTCGCTGCTCTCGCTCGGACGTGTTTTATCGTACATTGACGGGGTCCTATCACAGTACATCGCGATATCCTTTAAACCGGATACACGTTGTTAATTTACATACATATACCTACAATACTGTATAAGTAGATGGTTTGAAATTGTTTTTTTTTCTCGTGAGCGTGAATGCTTTATACTTATACTTGTTTATATTATACACTTGGCCGTATATTGTTTCCGTGAACCGTTGACACCAGACAGCACTTTAATGGATGGATATGTACAATTTGATTTATCGGATTTTTAAAACGTCTACACGCATATTTAATAATATTAATAATATAGGTACATACTACATACATAATATATGCCTAATACACGATAAGCGCGTACGTCTTGGAGCATTTTTTTCGTTAAATATTTATGGTTTTTTTTTTTTATTGTGTTCTTGAAATTATAAGGTGATATTATCTTATACACGACATAATATAATGTTGATATAGTCCACATACGCCTATATGACGTACCTATATACTCTTTAAGTGCTTCATATTTAACAAAAATAAATGAATTAATGTTTTTGGTTATTGTTTTTGGACAAAAAAATATTTTTGGTCATTTTTAAGCAAACTAAATATGCGGTCCAGAATCGGAATTATTATTAGTAACTATAAGCTGTCCCCGCAACCGTTGTTTTGCCATATATTTCTAGTGAATTTTGTAGTATAAAAAATAACTAACTTATTGTAAGTATGTGGGGACGGCGTCTATGATTGAAAGAGGAATGGAGCGCGCACGCACGCAATTTAGGTAAAAGTTATGTAATAATATATGACGTTGCAAAATCCATACCTTTTGGTAAACATCGTCGGGTTTCCGTTTTAATTGTATACAATGTTATCGAGCTTATCGACCAATGGCAATAGATTTGCCTGCAATCGTATTCGACCGTCCAATGAAAAAAGTTCTATTGTTCATCGCACGCACGCAGTTTCGGTAAAAGTTATGTAATAATATGATATTGCAAAATCCTTTTACCTTTTGGTAAAGATCGTTGGGATTTTTGATGACATAACAATCTATTTATATAAAATACAAATTACCACGCACTCGCTGATCGTTGCATTTCAAAATCTGCCCGTGAAAAGTTTTTCCCGGTATGAGGGAGAAATAACGTTCTTCATTTTCAAACCCTTTAACCCTCCTTAGGGGTTGAATTTTGGAAAATCCTTTCTTAAGGGGCCTCTGCTATATAAAACGAAACTATTGACTAAATTGAATACCACAAAGCTCCAGTGGCTCCAGATTTTTTCCATTTTTACCCCTTTTAACCCCCTTAGGGTTAATTTTTTTCATTTTTCTCTCCGTAAGAACCATCCTCGTACTTCAAAGGATATTATAAAAAAAGAATTAGCGAAATCGGTTCAGCTGCTCTCGAGATTTGCGCTTAGCAACACATCCAGCGATTCATTTTTATATTATAGATATACATTTTCAATTTAAAAATTTGTCAATTTATTAGTACCTACTTAATTCGTTAGAAACATAAGTATTGAATAAGTAATATGCAAAATTAAAAATTATTTCACTTCAAGTAGAGATTTTTATGAAATATGTGTCAAAGTAATTATGTAAAACCTTATAATATGTCGCTAGAAAAATATTTTTGACTATATATATATATGTCATTTTTTAATATTTTTATAACAATACCGTGGTGCCAATTTACCTGACAACGACTTTAAATTGTTTTTATATTATCAATAAATCAGAATAAATTTAACTAAAAGTGGTTTAAAGTGTAAAAAAAAAATGTTCATACAACACATAGAAAAGTCCGAGTAAAAGACCTGGAAGAATGGCCAAAAAAGGTGGACAGCAAGTGCTACAGGAAGAGATCAATAACAATGACGATTGGGCGAAAATGTTGGAAAAAACTGGGATTTATAGTAAATATAAATATATATAATATATATAATTAATTGTCGACTCGTGATTAATAGCTGCACGCGAGTATATTATTACTTATTTCGTTTTTTTCTCTGTTTATATAGTCGTTGACGTTTATACAGAATGGTGTGGTCCGTGTGTACCGATGATTGCAAATTTAAAAAAGATCAAGCTAGAAATTGGCAACGACAATTTATTTTTCGCCATAGTAAATATTTCACATTTTGTTTTCGTGTTTTGTATTTTATATTGTGACTTGATATTTAGTTATCCATTTCGTAATATAAATTAACTATTTCTTAAGTCTTAATATTTTTTAAATCGTGAAGTAAAACCATTTTAATGAGTATGGCATGTATAAAACGCATAAATAAAAATAAAAAAATTAACATTGTTGTGATGATTATTTCTAAAATTCAATTTTTTCAATATAGTTGTTCGTTTAATTTTCATTATTATTAAAAAAAATAAATAAACACTCGTAATACTAGATTTATTGTATGGGCGCCTAAAAATGTAAGTTCAATTTATTATTGTTTTTGATTTATTTTAATTTCCAGGCGAAATCTGACTACATTACAGCGTTAGAAAGGTTTCGACAGAAAAGCGAACCTCATTGGATGTTCTTTTTTGTAAGTGACTATCGATTATTGATGGTAATTTATTTATTTTGCCAACATTTTAATAATATTTGTTTTTTGATATTAATAAACAAGGACGGGAAGTTAGCTAATCTTATTATTGACGCCAATGCTCCCAGATTGATGAAGGTAATAACATATGAGGTGGAACAGTACGATAAATTCAAGAAAGGAGAAATCCAAAGAGAGTTCGTGAGTATATTGTATTAGATATAAATAATTATAAGTGTGGAACGCGGATGCCATTGTAAGTAGAAATCGGGTAATATTTAAATACTTTATTATAATAATAATCATTAGCACTAGGACTTTGATTTCCAAAACATATATCAAAAAGTTATGAAAATGTCATGAAAATTTAATTTGTGACCTTTAAATTTTTTAAATTACTATAATTTTTTTACGTTAATAATTATGTTCAATAATTTATTTAATGTTAAATATAATATTAAATTGGTGTGCGGATGACAAATTGTAACAGTTTATATTCCATAAAGATAGTATAAATTAAAAAAATAAATAATTAATGAAATTGTAGAAATTTGTTCTTGATTTATAAAATATATTTAAAAATAATCTTAAACCGAAGAAAATGACTTTGAAATTTGAAAAAATTGAAAATAAAAAATCCAGGAAATGCTAAATAATGTAAAATAAAAATAAATCATTTTGATATATTATTCACATTTTCTATGTTATTGAAAGACGATTTCTCGTCTAAGATGTTATATAATCATATTGCACAATGTTAAATATGTTTTTAATTAAGATACCCTTGAACAAAATTACTGAAGAGGAACGAATAAAAATGATTGAATATGAAGAGTATAAAAGAATAAAAATGAAAAAAGAAAAAAAAATTAGAGGTGAATTAAATTATTATAATTTTATGACAATAGTTATTATAAACATCTATGTACTTGGTACTATAATTTAAACAAGGAAAATGTCTACAACTCTAATTTTGATTGTAAACTGAATAATTTATTCTATTCGTTATATGAGTTGTAGGTATCTATATATTATATATATATATATATTATTATTTGTAATAATAGTGGCTGTATTTATATTTACTTTTATATTACCATGTTTTTTAGACGAGAGAATGATGAAAGTAAAAAAACACACTCTGCAAAAGTTCGCATTCGATGTCCAATTTCAATCGTGTGTTGTATTTTTTCCTCATACCGTCGAGTATATTATGGTGGAAAAACCTCCCGAAGAGGGTGCAGAAGAGCCCGGCGAGGACGACGAACCTCGCGAGCCGGTAATGATGGAAAAAAGGGTGTGTGAGGTGGCCAACGCGTGTGCTTTTAAGTACGAGGAGCTCATCGTTATCGAAGCCAGAGAAATACAATTGACCGAAGACACATTAAATGAAGTAATCGAATTGAATTTTAATAAGCACTTACACGATTTTAAACAGATAAATATATATCATATGCATATGATATGGATATGATATGGGCGTGCGTTAGATTTATTACGTCATATAAGTGTAAATAAAGTTCTGACCAGTATTTTATTTTTTTAATTCTATTCAATTCAATTACATACACATATAAACACGGGGCCCCATTAAATTTAATTATGAAAAAACAAAATTTCTATTATTTCTTATTTTTGGTTATTTTTCTTGGAAATATTTATATTTTTTTATGAGATGATTCACATAATGTTCAATTTCCGTTTGTATACGAGTATAATAATATGACGTTAGATTTTCTGTTAATAAATTGGATAAATTTGTGGTAGTTAATCATAACAAGGTCGATGACGGTCGTTTTAAAATTTTAAGCACAGAGGTTTTTTTCAGGTTCATTATGGAGCTAATGTATTGGCTTTATATAATGACGTTTTTTCGCTTTTATACATTCTATTGTTATATTTTTAATAACACGCTTCTTCGTTTTAGATATTTTTCTTAGATGAGAAGATTTTGGAAAGTTTTCCGTCCGATTTAATCGACCAGCTATTGAGTAAAAAATTATATACAGTGATGTTGTCAATGCCTACAGCCAAAGACGATGATACCGTCAAAGAAACTGCTGCAGTCGACGAAGCTGAACCCATAGATCACATGGGAGAAGTCGAGCAAAAGTTGAGCACGATAATTTATGGCAACGGTGACCCGCTGACGCCGAATCAGGATTCGTAAGTGCCCGACCAATACGCGATATATATATTACAAAACTGCGATGCGTGTCTGAATAATTATTACTGTACATAGTAAAATATATAATAAGCGTTTTCACGGTTAAACAAATATGCAGTGATGGGAAAGGACGCGTTCATTTTGTGTGAACTGGACACGAGCGCGTTCATAGAAATGAACTTGAACGTGAACTTAGTTTTTATAATCGATGACAAGTTAACTCTTAAAGACCATTTTTATATTTATAAGTAGAAATCGGATTACTTGCGTTTAAAATCTTGAAAATAAGATATTTTTATGCTTTATAATATTGTATCACACATTTGCCGCTTGCCCAGGTCATGTAAAATGAACTAGTCGATTTCGACTTAAATTGTGATCCTGTGTCTAAATTGATGTCGTATGTTTTTAATTAATTGTATTGTATCTGTATAATATCTATTATCATAAAATGATTGTGTAATTGTTGTAAATTGCTATACCTTACCCATTGCGGGAGTCAATTAATAAATAAATATACAATTTATTTCTCAAACGATTTATGTATATATTTCGTACGAAAACCCGTAACGATTTCGAGTACTATGATTTAAAAACTGGGCGTTCCTAGACGATACCATCAATAATGCTTCCTAATCACACCCACGACGAGTTGAATAATTATATGAATTTAATAGCATTTAAATAGCCTTGTTCTCAAACATGTTTATTAATGCATTAATACATATACGTCGATAAACCAGAAATCGTGCGTAAGTAGGTACATAAACGATCGGTGGCGTGTGTTTGAATTTAATTTAATAGCGCGTTTGCTTCCGATCAATAAAACAACATTATGAAGTTGATGCGATTGGTATTTATTTATTTGTTCGTTTAGATTCGCAGAACAAAACATGATCGTGAACAGTGACGGCGTACGAATACCGTCGTTGTACACACCCAATAACCCGTTGAGTAAAGTCGCGGCGCTCACCGTTCTGTTTCAAAATTTTTGCGCAAACAACGGATACGTCAAACCCAAGCCACCTTCGCCACAGGTTTGATCATTATAAATCGCCGTTAATCTGATTAATTTCACAGAGTGGACTGGCCCACGTTAGAATTTCATCCTGAATACGTTATTCAAACATGTAGAGCGTGAAATAATAAGTAATATTATCGCTGTCTTTTTTAAAACATGCTCGAATGTCGAGGAAGAACTTGTAAATAAGCTATATCATGTGAACTCATTTTATTATCAATTCAAATTTTAGAGTAGGTATCTCTATGGTATAATCAATTTAAATTTTTAATTTTAGTTGGAAATGATTTACAATCAGCTTCGGGATATTTTTAATTTAAATATATTTTCCTTTTTCTTTATAGAAAAGTGTATGTTATACATACATTTTTCAATATATTGTTATAATTCACCTTATTTTTTTATCTAATTTAATTTTTTTTAAATATGTGCTTAGAAAATCGTTATTTTATTTGGTGTATGATAAGATACTTATTATTTTAAAATTAAAACTATTAGTTATCATTTTGAAAGTGATGACTGCATGGGTATATTACTCATGCATTATTATTATTTGTTTTCTTATTATTTTTAGTACGTCATCATGTTAAATATCTCCAAAATCAACATGTTGTTACCGATCATTGAAGAACTCGGAAAAAAAATCGTACATTACGGATTTTTCAGTAGTGTTGATCCTAACACAACGGTGCTATTGTCTAAAGATGCTCAAATGTTGTTTTCATACGGCATCGATAAAATAGAGTAAGAATAAAATAATAAGCAATTTATAAAATTAGTGGTTAATATTTTTGAAATCGACTAAATAATACCGTGTAGTATAACTTTATTTTTCGTTGATAAACAAACGGAAATAATTGGTTAAGTTGTGTAATTTTGGTACAGTATAATATAATAACTTTATTTATTGAAACATTAGAAATATAAATAGGAAATGTAATTAATGCATGTTGGAATTCGGCCCCACAAAAGGTTAAAGTCAATTTTTTTAAACTATTTAGTTAAAAACTAACTAATTAATTAGTTAATTTTGTAATCAACTAAAGAACACGACCAGTTTACTGTTGAAATGATTTAAAATTTAACATTTTTTTGAAATAATTCTATACTATAATATTAAAAAAATGTGGGTTAGTTTTCTTGACAAAATTGTATGCCCTAAAATGAGAGCGATTCTCCGAAAACATATTTTTAGACGGCCACAACCTATAATATAATGCGTATGTATAGCGTTTTCTTAACAATAACGATCGATCGCTTGCTTTTTGTGCTGCAGCAAAAATGCCGTAGTGATTATATCCGTGCTCGAAGACGACAACGACAAAAGCCTGTTGCGGGTCGTCGAAGTCGGGCCCTTCTACGTGAGCACAAACTCCGTGGTGGGCATCGATGACGCAGCTAAGTATTTCCCGCACAATTACGACCAGATGGACGGCGAGGTGAAACTGTGGCTAGCGCAGCAGACAGCCCAAGAAGAGACGATCGATGGCGAAGGGTTCGGCGAAGATTACACGGACGCTAGCGAGGGCGAAGACGAGGAGTCGTCACCGTCGGGCGAGGAGCAGCAACCGTCGTCGTTTGTCGGTTCCACCGTCACTGCTGTCGGTTAATCTATTCGGTTTATCATAATGTTTCTGTTTGTCATAATTATATGATTCTCTAAACCTCTATTATTATAATATTGTTTATTTAAATTGTATTTATTTTATTTATTTAAATTGTACACCTCAAAGTGGGGGTAATGTGTACAGATATTATAAAAGTGTATCGCGACCATGCAATTCGGAACATGGACACTTTTACTTTTATCGTAAGCACGTCGTATACGAACCCGGATTAAGGTTTTCCAGGTCCCGAGATTAAATTTCTTATAAGATTTAAAAAAGGGTGAGATACAAAACAAGGATGAGATACAGCTAGGTGACGGATGATTGATGTCAGTGAATTCTATTATTCAAATGTTTTTAAAAAAAAATTGTACCTATGTATTTCCGAAATCTTTTCGTTGAAGAAATATCAACTTATAAGGAACTTTTTATATAATTATCAAGAGTTTTTGACGAGCCAAAATTATTTTATTGACATTTTTACCATGAGACTGTATATGTAGTTGATTTAAATTTTACAAATT